>VDFB02168118.1:208852268-208903117 GCA_007258455.2 Sequoia sempervirens | reverse complement strand
GCAATAGTGTACCAACGAGACCATATATTGTGGGAGGCCGCTAAGCCAGATTTTATTTGCCGTGGCTTGGTCTACCTTTGGTGCCGATAACCTTGCACAAGCTGCCTCCCTAAGAGATTTAGGGTTCTTGGCAAGCTTCGGGTCATAGATATTAGCCCACTTTTCTCTAACCTTTTTCGGGCTACTCCATTCCTTGGGTTTTTTCAGCTCCTCTGTGTTGGCCCTTCTCATCTTCGTGGGTATATCAGGAGTGGCATATGCTACATCATCATACACATATACCTTGTCTGAAGAATGAATGGCTGTATACAGTTCCTGGCTAATCTCCTCCTGCACCGGTTGAGCTGAAGATTCTAACATTTTTCCTCCGCTGCAGAGCTTGTAAGCCTCCTAGCCCGCGAATCGTTTGCACTGGATATATAGATAGAAAACACTTTGCACCTTCCCCACATTGCAAAAAGACTTTAAAATACTAAGTCGTTTCATGCAACAATAGCAACTTTCTAAGGTGGTAGGCGAAAGCAAGCCTTTTGCATTTAATTCGACATGTACCGATAATTTGGCAACTCATGCTAGATGAATTGATTGCTATTCTGAGGTGGCCAGATTTCATCATCATATTGGGGTGATCATATGATACGCCCTGATCTCCTTGGAAATTGAGCTTGCAACTGGCCCTCTCCCCTTGCGTTAGCATGTACCGGTAATTAATATCCTGGCCAGAATGATTACGCCAAACAAATGATCATGGCCTGAAGAGATACAAGTATCGTCTTGGGCTCTGGGATGCGTTTGAAATTTGACACCATAGCATACAGCCATACGTCTCTTCACCAACAAGTGCCACCTTTTTAAAGCTTACTTAATTAGCTTCATTTAATTAAGCACGCCTTGAGCTGTGCTATCATGCATGTATCGGCCAAAAATGTGAGCAAACGCAGACTCATCCTTCGAGATTGCAGCCAGTATACATCATGTTTCTTACAGGCGGATTGGCATATGTCCTGTCAACTTTTCTATAAATAGCCCAGTAGATAACAAGCAAACAGACTTAGCGTTTAAGAAGTGATAGGCCAGTAGAAGATTGATAAGCAAGTCTTTTCATAGGTTAGGGGGTGAGCAGATTTTGGCATTACTTAGCAGACTTAGGAATAGTGTTAGGAGAGATGGATACCCCTATTCACCTAACCTCATTCAAATCACAGACGGCGTTTGTAAGTGAGATCTCCACTAGAAGGCTCAAAAGAATGATGAAGAACAAGCACTCGCTGGTTCTAGTAGCCATTAAGTGGGTTCTAGGCAAGGACTGCGTTGAATATGAATATAAGTATCGAGTAAACACCGATGTGTGTTTGCACTTTGTAGCATCCATGCTGGACATTTGTGTTCCCCGGCCGCTTATCTTAAAGCTAGTCAAAGAAATCTTCCCGAAGAAGTACCTGAATGGGCTCGGCAAGGTTGTTACACATGCTACGTACGGGATAGGCCTGCCAACAGCTAGTGACCTGCGTCGCTTCATTGAAGAAGTTGTTGTCGTTTGGCTGCCATTCCTGAGCGGATTTCGCCTGCAGACCCGTGGCCAGCACCAACAAAGGGTTACCCAAGCCCTACACATCCTGTTTAGGAGTTACAACGTGATACCCTTCTATGATGTAGAATGGTATACTGACTTCAGGGACCTGGTGTATCCACCACCGACGACGGTCGTGTTGAATGATGCTGCCAGTGCTGCCGAGGAGCCTGTGGACGAGGAAGAAGCGGACGCTGCGATAAATGCATTGGTTGCTGCCAGCCATTCCTTCAGATAGATGACCCCCTTGCCTTGCTGCCTGACGATGTAACTCACCTGTTCCAGATAAGTCTAATAAAAGGCCATCATATATATATACTCTAATACTTGTATATTTTGAAAATCAGCATCTCAGCCATTTTGTAACCTAGGAACATATATATATAAATATATACTTTTCTTTTTAAGTGAAATCTATGCTCCTGTTTGCTTCTATACTTAATTTTCTAGGTTTGCCAATCTTGTATGCTTTTTCTCCATGTACAAGTGCATTTTGTGTAAAGCATCTCTGGTGTTTTTATCCGCCACCTATAGTAAGCAAATGCGTAGAAAGACCACTGATTCCACAAAAGAACAAGCCAAAAATATGAAAGGGAAAAAAAATGTTATTTACAACTGTACAAGGTAGGGCCTAATGCTTAATGGAACAATTTAAGGTGAATCCCATTAACCGGGATTCCTAGCGACTCTTGTTCCATATTTTCTAGCTCAAAAGCATTGTGTTGCATGCACCGAATGATTTTGAAGGGTCCCTCCCATAGGCTGTCAAACTTACCACACTGACCTAGCTTTGCAGCCCTGCTGTCATATTTTAGCACTAAGTCTCCACTTTTTAGGCCTTGGTCGGAAGCCTTTTTGTCAAACCACCGTTTGACCACCTGTTGACAGCTTGTCATTGCTACTAGGGAGTTCTCCCTTTTTTCTTGTACTTCCAGTAGTTCGGAAAGCTGAACCTCCATGGCATCATTTTGTTCTATCTCAAGAGATTTTAATAACTGTATCGCCAGGGTCTCCATAGAGATAGGTAACATCGCCTCTTTCCCATATACTAGCTCATAGGGAAAAGTCTTGAGGACTTGTTTAGGAGTTATGCGGTTGGCCCAAAGCATTTTTCAAAGATTTTTTTGCCATTCCCTCTGGTGTTCTGAGCCGACCTTTTTTATAAGTTGGACTAAACTTTTGTTTGTTGACTCGGCTAGGCCATTTCCCTGTGGATAATAGTTTGATGATGTTTTCAAGAATATGCTATTTTTTAATGCAAAGTGACATACCTTTGTACCTACAAATGCTCTGGCATCGTCCGAAATGATTGTCTTCGGAGGGCCGAACCTTGTCACTAGTGTTTCGAGAAAATCTACAATCTTTGTTTCTGTTGCCTCTTTAAGGGGAACAGCTTCCGCCCACCTTGTAAAGTAGTCAGTAGCTGTTAATATCCACCTATGTCTGGCACTAGAAACTGGGTTGATCATTTCGATGAAGTCTAGACCCCATTGTGCAAATGGTTCATCTGCCACAATAGGTTTGAGGGGCATCGCTGAGTTCTTCCTTCTGTCAGAGAAGAACTGACATTTTTTACAAGCCCTTACCAGAGAGTATGAATCATTGAAGAGTGTAGGCCAGTAATATCCAGCTCGCAGGACCTTGATTGTAGTAGTTTTAGCGGAGAAATGCCCACCTTCGTCGCTATTGTGAAAAGCATCGAGAATCCTCTGCCCCTCCCCTTAAGTAACACATTGCAGGAGCACACCATTGAAATTTCTTTTGAAAAGAATTCCTTCTATCATTGTATATCCACAATTCTGTAGCCGGTAATACCTTCTTTTTTGGGAAGAGAGACCTGGTGGATACCTTCCGGTTTGCATGAAGTTTATTCTATCCATCAGCTAATCGTCTTCCAATCCATATTCATTTATCAGGATGAGTTCTGGCTGTTCCTCTTTGGCAGGTGACTCCTTGTTTTGTGCCATATACTCACATAGTCCTTTGCCTTTAATAGTCTTGGTAGGCTTGACCTCGATGTCATACTCCAGGATCTTGGTGATCCAATTAGCCCTTTTTTTTGTGATTTCTCCCTCCATGATATATTCTCGCACACTAGGATGTGCGACATATACCAGAACTTTGTTATAGGAAATTAGATGGCAGAACTTTTTAAGTCCCTTTACTATTGCAAAAGCCTATCTTTCGATGAAGTTATAATTTGCCTCATATTCCTTTAGGGTTTGGAAATAGAACGCAACTGGATGCTCTTCCTTTCCTTCTCTATCCTTTTGAGTCAGAACAGTAGCGATACTGGACTTGCTACCGACGGCATACATTATAAAATCTTTGTACTGATCAGGATTAATTAACACCGGGGCTGTGAAGATCGCTTCTTTGACCTTCTTAAATTCCTTCCGAGCTTCCATTGTCCACTTGAAAATTTGATCCTTTATCAGCATTAGGCTGATCGGCCTAATCATTCCCACAAAATCGAAAATAAATTTACTGACAAAATTTACCTTACCGAGGAAAGACTGGACACCTTTCTTATTTACCAGAAGGGGAAGCTCCTTGATAGCCCTCACTCTTTTGGGGTCAATTGAAATACCTTCTTTAGACATAATATGCCCTAACAGCTTACTCTGAGGTACTCCGAACACACATTTCTTTGGATTTAAGGAAATCCCAAACTCCTGGCACTTTTGAAAAACTAACTCCAAATGATCAAAATGATCATCTTTAGATTTAGAGAACACAGTAAGGTCATCCAAATAGATTAGGATAAACTTGTTGATCAGTTCGCTGAATGCGATGTCCATAGCTCGCTGGAAAGTTGCCCCTGCATTAGATAAACCAAAAGGCATTTTAGCATATACAAATGTTCCCCACTTGGTGGTGAACGTAGTCTTGTGCTGATCTTCTTCTTTAACTCGAATCTGGTTATAGCCAGAGAAGCCATCCAGCAGAGAGAACATTTCTGATCCTGTGACAGTTTGGAGGATCAACTCCATAGAAGGCAATGGATAGTGATCTTTCAGAGATGCTCTGTTCAAGTCTCAGAAGTCCACACATAAGCGGATATCACCATTCTTCTTTCGGACTGGTACCAGGTTCGATACCCAAGTACTATGTTTGATTGGGAAGACAATACGTGACTCAATGAGCTTGGTTAGCTCTTGTGCCATCAAGGCTTCAATTTTAGAGTTGACCAGCCGCTGTTTCTGTCGAACTGGTTTTGCACCTTCTGTTAGCTCAGTAGTATGTTGAATGATGTCAGGATCATAACCTTCCAGATCATCGTAGGACCAGGCCACTACTCTATATTTCCCATAGAAACTGATAAGCCTTTCTCTATCTTGCTGTGAGACATCTTTTCCAACCTAAAGGTTCTTATCATCGAAAACCCGAAGGTTTTCATAATCACTTTTGTCCACCACAAATTTTTTCTTATCACTTCGGGCGTCACTATAATCGAAAAAAAATTTGAGAGTAACCAATCCTTTCAGAAGCTTATTTAACTTTAGCTGCATAATTTGTCCTTCGTAGGCCTCGGCGATCTTTGGTTGAAGTTGATCAGCAAATTCCCCTGAGTGCTAAATAAACGAGGCGATGTGTTCATCACTCTCAAAGACTTGCCAACTCTGGTCATTGTCGGGGATTGCTAGTCAAACAAGCACTCGCACTGAATATTTGTTTCGAAGCAGGTCAGAGATAGGATCAAACTGGGCACTGATTACCGCCATGTGATCTGCATCACCATTCCGCATTCGGGGAACGGTCAGGATGTTGAAAGCTTCAAAACTTTCTACAAGGTCCCAGATTCAGTGTCGATAGGATCTCATGCGGATATTCTTTGCTGCTGAGATTCCTCAGACCTGATTAACTACCAGTTCTGAATCTCCAAACACAATCAATTGCTTGATACCCATTCGTTCTGCTAGGCTTAGGCCTTGGACAAACCCTTCATATTCAGCCTCATTATTTGAACAGGCAAATTGGAATCGAAAAGACCTCAACAACTTTTCATTCTATGGGGATATTAGACATATCCCTGCTCCAACTCCAACTTTGCTCCTTTCTCCATCAAAATATAATGTCCACAACTCATTCGCTTGGTCATCATCAGATTCTTTGACGACCTTTGAAAGAACTTGGTCTTCATCGTAAATCACATATGTGCCCAATCTGGTAGCATGATAATTCCTGAAAGGATCATTGTTTATATGTTCACTCAATAGAGCGTCTTCTTCATCACTTCGATCTCCGCTCACCTTCTCCTCTTCTAGCAATTCGACATTGTACATGTCATGTTTAGTGATGGAGGTATGTGCGGCTTCAAAATTGATAAGGGCCTCATCTGCCACATGTTCGGAATGTAGAGCCTCCGATTCAATCTTCATTTTCGCACCATGTTTGGTCCTAAGTATTAGATGTGACCAATCTAAAGACAAATATCCGCCAACCTTTGAAGTAAATTCTTGAGAAAGACAAAGACCAAACATTGGTGGAACATCTATGATCACTGTATCTTGTGGGACCGTGATACTTGGGCAGGCAAATAGAGTTAACGGAAGCACTTTGATGACACCCATAGTATCAAATTTATTTCCATCTAGCTGCATCACCCCCTTCCTCATAGGTTCATAGCTAAGTCCCAGGGCTTCAGCTATTAGTTTTGGCATAACAGTTGTACTAGCGCCAGAATCAATCATAGCATTGTGCAATAGCTTTTTGCCTACAATGAGAGTCAAGAAGGGTTGACATTTTGTCCTACCTCCGCCTTAAGTATGGGATTCCCTTGCTTTGTCTGTAGGAACCTTAGTTGGTGGCATTTGATAAACCACCTCTGCATCGATAGATGACTCTCTTGGTGTTGAGTTGATCTCTTGTTGGAGTGCCTTTTGTAGCATAGTTTTCTGTTCCAGGATAGCTAGAATGTCCCATAAAGACACATTAGCAGATGATTTCTTCAATTGTTCCACCACATTAAAAGGCGAAGAGCCCAGATATTTCTGCTCCTTTCCTTTTGTTATAATAATTTCCTTCCGCGGTTGAGAAGACAAAGAGACGGTCGAAGTGCCAGGAATTTGATCGGACACTCCTTTGCATTGCGAGTTGTCTGAAAGTGAAACAACGGGCTCACTAGTGAATCTCCTCTTTGATCGTGTGTTATAGTCAGACTGTACCTACGGCATTTCAGCTGTGGATGTGTCATTTGCAAACACCATTTCCTCATCTTCCATCCATGAGAAGAGCGCATGATCAGGAACAATATCAAACTCTTGCTCTAAGGACATTCCTTGCATTTGTGCAGTAAGGACCGCATTTTCCATTACCGAGACATATATGTATTCTCCATTTTCTGCTGCGATACCTTGATTGCGTTGTTCCGCTACCTTTTGTTGTAAGTTGCCATGCAGAAAATTTTGGGGCATATGCGCATCATTGCAAGGGAAGCACCATGGATTGATCTCATCAATGAGATTATTTTGTCCTATGGTTAGTTCTCTACTTGAGCTTGGTGATGCACCTATCAGCGACGTAGGCACCAGAACCATTTGGTTTGTAGCCGCTGCTGGTGAATTAGTGTGAGGCGCATTCTGATATTGATTTTGCTGATAGGTAGGCTGCCCACCTTGATAGTTTTGATATGCAGGCCATGGAGGCATTGCTTGGTTCCATTTGAGAGTTGTTATGTCATTTGCCATAGTCTGCAACATCTCCTTGAGGTCGCCCATTTCATTCTTGGGAGAACCCAATGTGGAAGCCAAGTTTTTGGGAGTGACTGCATATGAGTACGCTGACTGGGGAGTCGCTGGTGCACTGGTCGATGCAACCTCTTGTGCTACGTTTGATATCTCAGGAAATATCGGCATAAAAGGTCGAGGAGGCAATTTCCCGCAGTCTATTAAGTGATTCTCCACTTTGATAGTGGTGGCATAAGCATCTGGTAAAGTAGCTCCTCCCAAAGACTTGATCATCATAGAAATATCAGGGTTAATGGACTTCAGATAAAACATGAACGCCAATTCTAGGGTTAGGCGGATAGTTACGGGAATCCTCCGCCAACTTGAGTGAAATCAGGCATTGAAGTCCGTCAGAGCCTCCTGGGGTGCTTGCTTGATGACGGATAACTGATAATATAATGAAGAACGATCTCCGTCATTTGAGAATCTTTCATAGAATGGATCTCCAAGGTCATCCCAAGTGCGAATGGTATTAGGAGTCAGCGTTCGGTACCAATCCAGGGCCTTGCCTTTGAAAGACGTAGTAAGGACCCTCAGGGCTACATTTTGCGTTGTAATACCGTGTACCAGACATACATCAGCTACATCTTGTAAATGTTTTGCCAGTATTTTTGTGTTGTCCTCAGAAAATTTAGGAAGAGCTTTCAAGGCCGAAACCAGGATAGCGCCCCACACAGCAGGCGCTACCGGAGCTACCAGAGGACTTCCAGCATCCCATGCTACATAGTTTTTGTTTGTGGCTGGCAACATGGTGAGAGGAAAGGGTGGTGGGAATGGAACAGTTACTAACTAATTTGCGGCCTAAACTGTCCCTAATGGAGGTACTAGTAAACCTAGATTATTTGCAGTCTGGGATCTAGTTACAGGCCGATGGCTCATACACCCCTTTATAAGACAATTTCATTAGTTTGGGTCCCACCGGGTGTGCCAGAAAAAAGGACAAACTGTTGACGCCAAAACTTGGCGAAGTAACAATGCCTTATGGGAAACTCAGTTTAAGGGGGACCCTTTGCGCCAAATTGAGTGACTTCCAGGTTTTAAAGAAGTTGACTTCTTCTATAATGGGTTTTTGGAAAGGGAAAAGGAAGCGGATATAATGAAGCAAGTTCTAATATAAGGCGATATGCCAAAATTTGCTGATGAGCACGATAAATCATAGATTTAAGAGCCTGAATGTTGTTGTTATGTTCCAAAACCTTGAAAACTTAAAGAAATAGCATAAATAATTCATTTATCGACATAAAATAGTATTCCATACACCCCTACTACTAAGAAGAGTCATTTAGACATGATTTATATAAGCAGGCTTGTATTCAATATATAGAAGTCTCCTCAAATGAAATGCTTAAGACAATAAAAGCACAGTTTACAGTTTAATCAAAACATGAAAAATAGAAAGGCCAAACAATAGGCATAGTCTGAAAGTTTCTTGCAAAATAAACATGCAAAAAAGGCCTGGTGTCTCTTGCTAGAACCAGTATTCTTTCTAAAATCTCGGACCCTTCTCTCCATGATAGAGAGAGTATATATAGACGGTGAGAAAAATCCCACTGCTTTGGAGAGCAGTAACAGAAAAGATCCCCATAATCTCCCACAATGATGCCTGAATCAGAATATTCCTAATGCCGTTACAACAGCAACCAGTTAGAACATAACATCTAGTCGATCGGTTGCAGGCGTGCCCTTTGAAATGATGGTAGTGATTTGTGCCGCATCCATTGCGACGAGTGTCATCCACTGCTTTGGAAAATCAAGATGAGCAGTACCTAATAACAATATATTGCTCAGCTAGCCGATCGCCTGCTTCAATGATCAGTATAAGGCACATGGCAGCCCACCGCGACCCGAATGAGAATTCCTCCTACTGCTGCTGAGAGACTGTGAAGAAGCAACATGTGTCCAAGGGGAGGTCTTTTATAAAGTGGGGAGAGAGCTGCCTAAACCGGGTCCAAAAGACGCTTGGCAGTGTTTCGCAGCCTGCTGTGTTTAGCTCCCTGCTGTGTTGGAAAGGCTGCGAAAGGTCACCACCTGGAAGAAGGTAGGGCCCGCCAAAAATAAAGAAGGCCACGGAAGTATTTCGCAGCCTGCAGCTGCTTATTTTATCTCTATAAGAAAAGTCTGTGATATGCCGCCACATACCAAGAGGTGGGCCCCTTTGACAATCTTAGGAATGTTGGCTTTTGTGGAAGGTTTTCGCAACCCGAACAGAATTCAAAGCAACAGAAAACAAAGATCTTCGTAGGCGAGACACACGGACGCCCAGCACAGCATTTCAGGGCTCGAAAGGGGAGCCGATATCCGAAGTTGTGAAGTGAGAAATGTGCAAAAGGAAAGATCAAAACCCGTCGAAGAACTGAAGAATCCTGGCGATGCATAGGCCAGCACACGAACATTTGCAAAAGGGACCTGGAGGGAGCTGTTTGAAACTTTATTTTAACACTTACCAAAGTAGTTGATTCATTGTGCCAAGAGACATACCCACCCCAAAATCAATACACTTTTCCATTGGTTAAACCATATCATCAAAGCATTGAGTTGTGTCCACAACCACATCAAGAACAATATCTCCAATATCAAGAAGTTGGATATCAAGATCAACAACATCAACAACAAACCCAACCTACACATCTTGAAGATCAATCACCACATCTCAAAAATAAATCACCACATCTCCAAAATAAATCACCACAAGGTCAATTTAAAGTACAAATCTCACAAGGTAACAAACAAAAATACACACCACTTGGGGAACCAATCAAATCAGTCATGCAATAGTTGGTACAACAAATGTCATCAAAATCCTTGTTTATGAAAATTATCAAGAGCCTCAAGTTAAACCACCATAGTATAATGAGAAGCAGCTTTGTGATTTTCACAAAATAAAGAGACACACAACATAAAATTGTATTCGACTCAAAAATCTCATCCAAGACCTTGTTGATAAAAAAATAATAACTATTAAGGACAATGATGAAGATTCAACCACTAGTGATAGCATTGACAATCTCCCCACCACAATAGTTGAAAATAATGATCAAGATCTATCCATCAATGAGCACCTTGAAGATGTTTCTACCTCATCTAAAGATCAACTCAACATACATCAAAAGTCACTTTTTGATCATGATCAAAATCCACCAACATACCCAAAAATGATCCAATTCAAGAAATGTTAACATCATTTGATCCTATGGTTGAAAACATTGAAAATTTCTCTACCACCATTGTTGAAAACAATGATCAAGATCTATCCATAAATGAGAACCTTGAAGATGTTTCCACCTCATCCAATGATCAGATCAACATACATCAAGAGTCACGTTTTAGTTATGGTCAAAACCCCTCAAACAATGATCTATTTCAAGGAATGTTAGAATTATTTGATCCTATTGACATAATCCATGATCCATCAACCAATGATCATGTCTCTACATCACCTAATGAGTTAGAGGACATATCTCAAGAATTTATTCCAAAACATGATCAACATATTTCACCAAAGTCTAGCAATGGTCCTTTCCAAGACATATTGACATCCTTTGACCTCATGGTTACAAATACTAGAGGAATCCTCAAGTCAACATTTTATCCAAGTCCACTCAAATATCAAGAGGATATTGAGCCACTTCCCATGCCTAACGAAGATATCCAAGAACTATTTATAAGCAATCCATCCTTTGAAATTGACCCATGTCAAGAACGTGATCCAAAGCATGTTAAAAGAAATTCCAAAATTAATCAAGATCAAGAATTCGTATCTCCAAGATACTACAATGATGTAATGGACACTCTCCTATCTATACAAGATATCACAAAAGATGATCATATCTATATAGCACATACTCCTTTGTCTACCCATGAGATGATTTCTTTGGATGGACATGTAGATGATCTTCATTCAAAACAATAGTCTCGTACTCTTGATATCATTACCAAGGAACAAGAGTCTTCTACTCTTAACATTTATACACATGATCAAGATAGAGAAAAATCTAGAGACATCAGAAATGGGTCATGGAGAAGGCCTCTATAGAAGTTGTGAATCAGAAACATCTTGTGAAGGAATATAAAAAATGAATCATGAGGAAGAATTTTACGTGGAAAGTGAATCATCAAAACATCTTGAAGAAGTATTAAAATATGATATTTCACAAGATCAAGCCAAAGATATGAATCAGGAAGTTATCCCACTTATGGAGCATCCTATCACTTATAAAATTGGATCACTTACCTTTTTTAGGGAAAGCTATCACCTTTGAAGATAATTAATAGAGCAGAAAAGGATTAGTGTCGTATTTCCAAGGTAAATCATATCCTGTTTCAAATAAAATGTTTCAACATATGAATTATCAAGGTAGAGGATTAGGCCTACATGAATAGGGTACCCTAGAACCAGTGCAGATTATTGGAAATTTTAAGCATCAAGGTCTTGGTTTTAAAATACTGGGGGCAGTTTTATCTAGTGCAAGCATCAACATAGGGAGCATGAAGAATCCTTATGTTAAAACTGATGCCAATACTACAACCAGCCACGTCATGAATCTTCATCCACCAATCACCCCATCCATGAATTGGGACCAACATCAAAAGAAAGATTTGAATCAAAGCACAAAGAACATTATAAAAAAAAAGAAGCTAAGAAGGATAATGGACAAATCAAATACACATGGATACCAAAAAATACAAAGAAAGATTATCCCTATCAAACTCCATTAGTCAAATAAACTATGGGGAAAAATAAAAAAGGGAAAAGTATCCATCAAAGATGTCCACAAAGGAAAAAGTAGGCTTCTCAAGCAACATACAAAGTATATCGAACAATTGGTCCTAATTCCATGCACATTTCTGTATCCACCCATTATTTCTCATCTTCCCAAGTTTGGAGAGTCAAAGATTCCAAACTATCAACCAATCCATATTTTATTCCTAAACACACTCCATCCATGCCTCCACACATGATATCCAATTTTCAAATTAACCATGTATTGGCAACCACCCTTCATCATAAGGGTTCTGAAGGAATTCTATTGCGATGTGTGCACAAAGACATAGTTTACTCCAGTATCAACAAAGTAGATCAGGAATCTTAAAAGTTGCATTCAAGTGCATGTATCTTCAAAAAGTAGCTTCTTCAAGTAGGATATCAATGGCACATTATGAAAGAAGCATCTACATCAACACCACCAGGGGATTCAGGATGAGCTTAAAAATATTTCACTAAAAAATACAAAAAAATGAAAATAAAAAATGAAAATCCGAAAAAGATCAAAAGAATTAAAAAAAGATTGAAAACAGTAAAGAAAAAAATCATCCTCTAGTGAAAACCACTATGGTGGCACTTTGGACAAGTAACATGATGAAAACCTGGAAAATAGGCATCATGTGTAGAATCAAGCATCATATGGATCTATTCAAGTGAAAGCATATCATCCCATCCATAATAAATCCGACATTCCATCCATCTTATCCATAATAAATCCATTCATCCATGAACCATTTATCCAACCCATTGCCATCTACATCCATCTTCCATATTATCTTTATCTTGACAAAAAAATTGTGTACACTTTACACTTGCTTGTGGCAAATATCTTGACATGGGTCATTTTCATTAATCCTATCCTACCCAACGTTATCTAAGCCATGAAGCATTATCCAAGGATAATTATTTATTGGAACACCGTATCTTATCGCAAGATAATCCATATCCATCCATCCATACATCTATCCAAGCATCCACCCATGGAATTTCATACATTGCTAGACACTAGGGGTAGATATTTACATCTTTCTTTGGGAATAAATCTTGATCTATATCTTCCAACTTATGTGGTGATCTAAACATTGAAAAACATTGAAATCAAATTGGTCAAAGCATTTATGAGCCAAAATCCAAATCACTAGCCCATGGCATATTTTGATAAGAAGATGTTCCTTATCAAGCTTTATCTTTCATCGAACATCGATCCAAACAATTAATATTAGTCACATCTCACATGTGTTTCAATGTCACATCAAATCATTCAAACCAAATTTTGTTCCAAACAAAGCTTCAAAATCTTGATCAATCAAATCCAATCAATCCATCATCATCTTAGGATATCCTTCCCAGTCCTTGTGTTTCTTAACACTATCCTTGCATTTTTTTGTATCCTCAACAATGTTATCATCATCAATCTTGATCAATAAAATCCAATAAATCCATCATCTATTGGAATTGATTGATTCAATCCATAGCTCCCATGAAACACTTGCAAGTGATTACCTATCACAATATAGAAAAGATCAACAAGCAAGATCGTGCTCAATAAACTTGAGAATTATTATTGATGCAAAATAACTTGGATTATGTGAACAATTGTTGTGAATATGATGTCGTAGATAATTGATAAATAATTGCAATGAATCAATCCTAATGAAAAGGATGAAAGCTAACCCTAGATTAGGGTTAGATTAGAACATGACAAGTGTCCTCATAGGAATGAATGAGAAAACATGTTCTAATATTAGAAGCTTTAATCATGCAAAATGCAACTAATTAATTAAAGAAAATAATTAAATAAATGCACTCCTAAGTTTAGCTTAAGTGTAATAAAAGGATAAAGTGACCCAATTAATTAATGATTAATTAATTAATTAGGTGATGACTTTATTACTCTAACACCCCCCCTTAAGATGAAATAGGGAGAAACTAAACTATGATAAAGAATTACATGAATGGATGCATGAATGGGTCCCACCCTAATGGCTGATGAGGTACCCATGCACATAAATGAAACTCTCATAACTGGAGAAAGGGAGAAAACCACATGGGAATAAAACTACCCTCCAAAAGAGAGAAAAGAAAAGAATGTAATGCACTAATAGAAGAAGGATAGAAGGTGGATTACATGATACCCCCCCAAAGAAAACTTCTATCACATAAGTACATATACAATGGTCTCCATAGGAGAGATAGGAAGAGACTATAAGGCCCCTCCACAATGAAGAAACCCCTGTCACAATGGTGGATGCCTAATATAGAAACCAAAAAGAGATCCTGAAGTGGAAAATAACATTCCTCCCCCTGGGAAGAAACATATCCAAAGGACGATGTCGAAGAAACCCTATGAAGAGTGATTAACCAATATGTCTCAAGATGTGTGCCTCTAAAAATTGCTCACGTATCCACATATCAGAAAGCAATGATGGCGATCCAAGATCCTATGAAGATTGATGTAGAACAAGCTACAAAGGCGATGAAGATGATGGGCCAACAGTGGTGATGTGGCTATCAAAAAAGAGGAGATGAATTTTCTCAAAGTAATCCTCCAAATCTGGAGTATAGGACTCTACAAACAAGGATGATATGTTTGTGAGATACAAATCCCAAGTAGCTACATTTGGAAGATGCATGATGTTCTATTGCACTGAATCAATAGGGGCCAAGGATGTGGCAATGTCAAACTGATCAGGAACAATAGGAGAAACTGATGTAGTCTCGATCTGAAAAGTGGGAACATATATGCAAGTATCTAAACCATCAGAACATGGAAGACCTGTGATATACTCAAAATCCTTTAAAGTATCATCATCAAAGGGTATGGAATCTACATCTACAAGATGGATGAGACAATCTATTGGTTGTTTTTACTATAACCAAGTTGGTCTTCTAATCTACCTATGGAATTTCTGATTCCAATCAAGGGTAGCTTGAAGGACTTGGACCAATTGACGAGGATTTTAAAGACCTCATACACTTTGGGCTCTACAAGAACCAGGAGGGTGATCCCTTAATGTGTTTACAACCTCTGCACCATTATCATAAACAACATTAACAACAATAGATAATCTCATTTAATAGCTCAACATAATAGGATAATACTGAATAGAATTGGTTGTTCATCAATAATATCAACTATTTGGAGCATGAGATAACTACAACACATCTCACAATATAAGATAGTCATTCATTTTCAATTTGTAGCAAGCTCTAGGTAAAGACAAACAAATACTGAGCCATATGAATTTGTACAACTCATATCAGTGCCATATAACCATTGGGGCAATCAAATTCATAAGCATTTAAGGGTTTATGACAGATTTAACACAACATATAAGATCCTTGATGAAAATTTCTTTACAATCTCATCAAAATGTATTCTAACCCAATACTACTTATCAAATCCTCATACATAACATATCGAACTACAATCCCCATTCAAGCATTTTAATTAATTCCTTGAATTAAACCTAGAACAAGAATCATACACACCACAACAGTGAGAAGAACGAGATAACACTTGATCATCTTATTCAAAATTTAGATGTGCATGTACAATGGAGAGACATGAGTTTGAATTTATCATTTCAATTCAAATGCCAGTACTGTCATACAACATCAAATCCTCATGAATTCAAAACCTACTATAGAATGAGTCAAAACCTAAATTGCATTTTCTCTAAAACCATCAGACTTTACAATTTTCTCTGCACTTCACCTAGACTCGACCAAAAAAAATCTCACTTGCTAACCCAAACTTTTGGCCTTGAAATCCTTCTTATAGAAAAGAAGGAGCACACAAGCATCGGTCCAGAAGGCACACGTGTCACCAACCAATTGGAACACTTAGTGACATTCCAAAAATTTGTTACAACTAAAATTTCTTGGAGAATCCTCTTGTTCATCGTGCCCACTAAGAATGATTGATGCAAAAACATAAACTTCAAGAATTTTGTGCCAAGACTGTCACCAAAAACAAAATTGGAATTTGTTGTAACTACAAGAGCTGACTTGTCAACCGTTAACTACCTACTCCTTTTACTTAGTTAAATATACATTTACCCATTTTTGGTATTCCTCATCAGTTGGCCAATCAAAATTAATTATCTCATTTACCTTAAAACTATAGGGTGTATAACTAACTACCCCCTAATTTGCTTCTCTTTCAAAAGATTCAAAGAATGAACTGGTGCTAATAATTTTGTCCATACAGCTCACCAATAAATCATAATCTGAGTCATCACAAATTAATCTAATTTGACAATTGATGACTTCATTTGCTCGGTCCTGCCATTGTTGGAGTGACTTGATATTTCTTGCTCACCAATTATGTCAGGTAACAATGTGTCACTCCAATCATCAACATTCTTCACCAACTCTCTGATCTTCCTACTCAAGTCATCGGGTAAGGTCTGAAAACCTTGCAATGAATTAACTAACACCTAAGTAGGCCTTAATGATTGGGGCCTATTATTTGCATCAAACCTTGAGGCTTTCTACATTATATCCAGATCATTGGCCCTAGGGATCCATCTTTCAATTAATGGTACTACTACCTCCTAATCCCTATCAATATTCTTTATTGCACTCAATAATAAAGAATATAAAGAATGCATGGATGACAATCTATTATCAAATTTCTCATTTAAATGTCTCAATACAACATTTACAACCTCCCTCTACTTTAAAACTATTCCCTCCTCACTCACCTTCAAGGATGCTTGTAACTCTGTAATCTTGTGCATTAGCTATTTCATCGAAGGATCAACAAAGCATTCCATTTCTTCATCAATTAGCTCTAAAGTAGGGTTGAGGGAAGGAGTTTGAGACCCTGGTGTAGACACAATAGGAGAAGTAGGAGGCACTAAACTTAATGTGGAAGGAAATGTTCTGATCCCTGGAGCACTTGATGTCTCCCCAATCTACTTGTTCTTTAACCTATCCACCTCAAACTGTAGCTCAACATTCCTTTGCTACATCTTGCTATATTCCCCAATTATGGAATTGTACTTCTCCATTAGGCTTTTGTTTTCAGCCTCCTCTCTTTCAGTAGTCTTTTGGGCCAATTTGGCCACTTTCATAGTCAAATTAGTAGCCTCCATGGTTGAGGTCTCTGAAGCTCTCTTTATTATCAACCCTCCTCTTAAATTTGTGTTAATATCAGTAACATTCGACTTTCTCCCTTGAGGGGCTAAATCCCAAATTACTAAGGTCTCGTACTTTTCACTGAAGGTAGAATCTTGCAATGCTGCCATGACCTATTCCTCAGAATCTTGTGAGGGGTGCTTGGAATTCAGAATGGCAATGAAAGCTACATCATCTGCAATGTCCCATTTAGGTAAAATCAAGACACCAGCTTGATTTACTAATTTTCTCCCCTCCTAAGGAGTGATGTTCTTGAACTCTTCCATTAGTTCAGCTTTCACTTCATCATCATTCTCCTGGTCTAACCTATTAGGTCTCAATTCTCTTCTCCTCTTGCATTTATCTTGATACTCTTCCAATTTAATTCTCCACACTAATTGCAAGAATATTGGAGTTTTTACAAATCATTATCATCTAGAAACTCCTTACATGCCTCCATTCTTGCATCTTGCACACATTTTCCTTTCATATCGAGATAAGAGAGAACCAATTCAATCAGCCTAGGAGGGGAAGGCATACCCATCTAATTGTCCTGGTCAGTGACAACAATCTCATCTACCAAATCCTCTTGTGATTGTTCAATTCTTTGCCTTCTAGGGCTTGGCTCTAATGGTGGTGGTGAGGGACTATTCCTAGGTGATGCTTCCAAATCAATAATTTTAATTGCCCTGGGTGTTTTGAGCTTTGGACCCTTTTGTGTAGGAAATTTCATTATTTGCTTTCCCTTTCTATCCTCTTCTTCCTCATCACTACTATCATTTCTCTTCCTTCTATAAATAGGCCATCTCTCTGTAGGTTGGTAAGTTGGCCTGACCTCAATTGGCCTAGCATCTTGCTCTTGTATGCCTAAGTCTGACTCCAAGTTTACCTTCTTGGTCATCAAGGTGCCCATGATTTCTTTGAAGTTTCCCATCAAGAAGTCAATTTTCTTATGATATGGACTAAACTCCATCAATGGATCATATTTTGGATCCATTTTATGCACAATAGCCAATAGCTTTTCATAAGCTACCCATTTCTCCTTGTTCAACTCCTGGATATTTAGGTAAAATTCATTTCTAATCAAGTCTTAAGGGAAGTTGAACTCATGCACGAACTTACCACCTTTTATCCTTTTTTCTGAAAAGAGCAAAGAAGCCCTCTGGATCATGCTATCACTTGGGACCACACCTCAAATGGTATTCTTCAAAAAAAAATCCAAAGTGTACCCATCCTCCCTTCGAAAAGACAAAATCTAATATGACTGTGTAATCTAGGAAAAATGTTTCTTTACCTTTCCCAGTAAGGTTGTCCTCATGGATACAACCAATCTACCACATGACTTCTGCAAATCCCACTCTTGGTGGCACATTGTATGGCAATATATGAGGGGTCCCTTGAAAACCATACATCCTCAAGACAATGTTGACTGGGTATAGAATAATATCACCCCAATTCTGGAAAACCTTCAATTTTGGCTTCCTCCCCTTTGGTCTAAGGAAATCATGTAACTCCTCAGAAATCCTAGGTACATCTTCCATTAGCCTAGCTCTCAATCTAGAAGCAAAAAAATTGTCAAAATGCACATAACTGGTGTTCTCCATGTTACATGATAAATCTGCAGTCCACACCTGCACTAGCAATCTTTCTAGATTAACCCACTGCCTTAACTCCATCTTCTCAAAGAAGAATTCAATATTCTTATACAAGAACATATACATTAACATGGAATACCAGAAGAATGGAGTGCATGTATCATTTTTCTGTAACTTCAACAGCCCTTCATGTATCTTTTTGGCCAACCAAGAAGCAAAATCATAAATCACTGAGAAATTAAGGTGTTGTATTTGCACCCCCATAAACATGTAAGCAATAGGAATCACCGTGTTGGAGTGAAAACCCAAAATTTGGCACAATGAGTAAAAGGTAGCCAAGAAATGCTTTGCAAAGCAATTCAGTTTGAAAGGTTCTTGGTCATTAGGGCTAATATGGAATTTTGAACCTCCTGCCCTAGCCAAATGAGGTGGGAGCAACTTAGCTCTGAAAAGTGATTTTGACCTCCCATATTCCTGTTTCATCTCCTCAAGATCAATAGGAACCAAGAATGTACTAGGCTCACTTAGATCAAAAACCTGTCAGAATTCCTCTCTGTTGATGCTTAACAAAACCTTTCCATAATTATCTTGAATCACCCATGTGATAGGGTCATATCATGTAGCCCCTACCCTAAGCAAGTCTATATCACAGAACACATTTGGTACCACCAACTTCCCCATATCATACATCCAACCATTAGAAAAGGGGTGGGAAAAATTCCTCTATCCAAACCACAATCTGAACATCTCTAGACCGAGAAGAGGAACCCTAGCATTGGCTATGTTGGAACAATTATATACTAATCCCTCCCCTAGAGTTTTTCCTCGCATCAAAACCAGACCCTTCTTCCTATCATTCCTTGACAAGGGAAATTGATCCAGGAAATAATCATATAGGTTTCTACTTAAATAATCAATCTAGCTAGAGTGTTGCTTTGTCGATGCCATCTTGAGTAAACTAGGGCTTCCTTGCTATCTCAAACCTTAAACAAACTAGGGCTAAGAAAAATATGAAATTAGAGAACAAAACTTTGTAATTCCCCATAATTAAATTAACTTATAGCCCTAAAATAATTATCAATAAGCCCTACGACAAGCACACAACAATTTTCCCCAAATTCGAATTCAAAATAACCAGGAGATACATAAATCAACTCATGGCTTTGCGCTTGTAGAAACCCAAATCTTTGTTGTAACAACCTATAACTTCATCCTTGGCTATGTGACTATTCCGCAAAGATGTTTTGAATGCTTTGTGACACTAAAAGTAGAAGAATATTTGCTTTATTTCGATCAAACCATGGCAGTAGATGTCATGTCTGCCATTAAAGCTTACTCATGCGTTGCACGAATGGCTCCAATCACATTTGATGTAGATTCAAATATTAGCCATCGATCCTTTACCTTGGTCAAATCATCGAATGGCTACCTTAAATCAAATTGACACAATCTCCATCATGGCAACAAGGGGCCCACCATACTACACATTGCCAGTGAAATACACGTGGCACTTTCCCATGATATTGCAATTGATAAAGACCTCGCAACTTCTGATCACGTGATGGTGGGCAACCATAGATCTTCAACCATAGACAATCTAGTACATTCAACACAGTCACCAACTTTTTCCTTAACCATCAAGCACCTTTCCTGCCGAGATTATACCATCTCCGTTGATTTGAAACACGTGCATCTCATAAACACTTTAGTAACCCGCTGCATAATGTATTAAAAATAAATAGATGCATCAAAGTATTTTATCATCCCTTCAGCTTCACCAGATGAGACACGTGGCGCTCACCCATGATATTGCAATCAATGAAAACAGTGTGGTGGGGTCATTGTGGGATGGCAGGGAATGACTGAGATCAAATGATGATTGATCTATGGTCATGCGAACTTGTCCCTCTACAAAATAAAAACATTTATTAAAGGAATAAGGGGACATCACTAGGCCGACGAAAAATAATGAAATAAGTTGTCACTTAAATGAGGGAGCACGAAACCATCCAAGACTTAGGAAAATAAAATCAAATGAAGGAAATAAAAGATAGAACAAAAAAAGGGTCTGGCCTAGACAAAACGATTGGGCTTAAGTTTTTTTAAAAGCCTCCCAAAAAGTAACATCCAAATAGATCCCACCCAAGGCATAAGATGAACACTAGGGTTTTACATGAAGACAAAGGTAAAAACCCCAACCTTAGTCTTTTCAAAACACCATAGACAACCAAAGACATAAGGCAGGACAAAAAGAAATGGAACACAAGGAAAAATACTAAAGTTCCATAACAATTTTCACCAAGATCCTCTCGGTATCGAGAGATATGAGGGTCTCCACATATCTCCCAAAGTTGTGTCCAAAGTATGTGGGGACATTCAATGTCCGATACAACATACATAGTGCCAAGATCAACACTTGAACATATAACCCCTACAATATGATCTACGATGATGCCCCATGCTGAAAAAATCCCTAGTGTGTCTGGTGTAGGTATGAGTCCATATAAATAAGGAAAAATATCAAGCCACTTAAGATGTGTGAGGATGCCATTTTTTCAAGACTCATAGTTATCCTTATCCAAGTTGATCACTGAAGGATGAACAGAAAAACCCATGATACTCACTCAAATGAAAAAAATTAGAGACTAAAACCCTCAATATTGATAAAGTAGATCAAAATATGTCATCCCATTCAAACAGATCCTTTCCAGGTGCCAAGACATCCAAGTAATTAAGAAAAGTGTGAAAACACAAAATATTGAATAAAATGTACCTGGGCAATATTTTGGAAAAAGTGCATGTATAGATCTTAAGAGCTCTAAAATACCTTTCCAATGCCGCTTGGTTCGCAAAAATCGAAGATACAGGAAAAAATTTATGAGCTTAGAAGCGCAAAATGAAGATCTAACTTTAACTGAGAATAACAAGAACTAGAAAGATCTGATAATAAGACCTACACCATTGGAAATTTTGCGGAACTAGCTTTCCGATGATATCTTGTTTGCCTAATTTTGACATAGTATGCATATGTTATGCCAAAAAGAAAAGAAAAAAGTTGCTTTAACCCAAAATAGGGCTAGGAGGGGGCTTGGAGACCAGTCTGTATGATGACGTCAACAATCTGTCATTATGACATCAACAAAAGCCCAGATTAAATTTGATGATCGTGCTGGGAAAAAAAAATTCCCTTGCTGGAAAAAAAATTGATCACCTAAAAATTCCCATGGTTTCCTGAAAAGCTCTACATGCATGAAATATTTTCTAAATCTTCCCAAGATTTTGGTCGTCACTTTTTCCTCTGTGTGCCTGAGATACTTGCCCATGTCGGATTCTTTTTAAACTCCGACTAGATTTTTATGTGCCTATTGTGTTGGAGTTCTCGTCGGCCTTCTTTTTGTAGAGCATCAACCTGTTTTATGAAGCCAAGGGCTTCAAGTACCATTGTCAACATAGAGAGGGCCCGCCTTTGGCTACTTGGGCTTGTGGCTAGGGTACAACTCTATACCTTGGGTGTAAGATTGTAAATGCAGCCTTTTTAAACCCTTTGTTTTTTAAAACAAATTTGACTTTGCTTTTTTTGATTTTTTTTGCAAAGTTTTTGATTATTTTTTTTCAAAAAAAACTAATGTATATTTTTTTAATTTTGCAGGGAAAAATATTTGAAAAAAACCCTATTTTTTTTTAATCTATGGGAGAAAGTGAAAAAAATAGAAATTTGAAACCCTATACCTACTGTGCATGCAAATCAAGGTGCCCAGATCTATATGGATTTGTGTTCCTCTAAAAAAAATTTGTCTTTTGTTGCAACTACTCGGCAATGAGCAAAACAAAATACATTCTTAAGGTTTTCAGCCACTCCAGGCGCAATGGTGAGGCCTGTTTTTCTCTAGGATGCACCAAAAAATTGCTCAAGGTTTGATCCCTTCAAAAATTGAATAAGGGGCTACAGATCTAGGCTCTGATATCATGTTGGAATTGATTGATTCAATCCACAGCTCCCATGAAACACCTACAAGTGATTACCTATCACAATATAGAAAAGATCAACAAGAAAGATTGTGCTCAATAACCTAAGAATTATTATTGATGAAAAATAACCTAGATTATGTGAACAACTATTATGAATATGCTATCGTAGATAATTGATAAATAATTACAATGAATCAATCCTTATGAAAAGGATGAAAACTAACCCTATATTAGGGTTAGATTAGAACATGACAAGTTTCCTCATAGGAATGAATGAGACAACATGTTCTAATGTTAGAAGATTTAATCATGCAAAATGCAACTAATTAATTAAAGAAAATAATTGAATAAATGCACTCCTAAGTTTAGCTTAAGTGTAATAAAGCATAAAGTGACCCAATCAATTAATGATTAATTAATTAATTAGGTGATGACTTTAATACTATCCAAATCTAATCAATCCATCATCTTGGGATAGCCTTCCCAATCCTTGTGTTTCTTAACACTATCCTTGCATTGTTGTGTATCCTCAACAATGTTATCATAATCAATCCATCAATCTGATCAATCAACCTTATCTTGGTCTTCAACAAAATCCCAAAATAGATCACCTATATCATCACACATATCCATATCCAAATCATCAAAATATGCAAAAATCCAAAAACATCCAAAACATATCAAAATGCAAAAATAGGTCAAAAAGTCAGAAAACATCAAAAACATGGTATTCAAACTACATCGTCTCTAAGCTTAAACATAGGTAGGGTTAATCTTTGACCAGCCCTTGAGACACCAATAACACATAAACATTCAAAAAACACAAAAACATTCAAAAAACAAAAAATCCAAAAACATTCATAAATATCAGAAAACAAAAAAACATTGGAAATTTTGAAAATCAAAACATTTGTAAAACATCTTGAAAATACAAAAAACAATCTCAAAACACAAAAAACACAAAAAAAATTCAATAACCCAAAAATTCAAAAAATAGCCTCATAAAATTTCAAAAGATAAAAAACGTCCAAATATTTGAAAAAATTCATCCTTCTCATTTCGCTTCACCCACAATAATCAATCATCCATAACAAATCAACCATCACCTTCATCCTTTGGAAATACAAATAGAAACAACCACAACAATCAACAAAAGAAAACTTTTAAATGCAAAATCAAAATCTTGATATTTTTAGCAAACATGTCAATCAACCTTATATCAATAGCCTTTCAAACAACCTATCAACTTGACACCATCCACTAATATGTCCTAGGATGTATCCTTCCTACAATGGGAATTATCTTTGGCAAACACTTTGGATACTTATCCTAAACAAATAAACTTTCCACCATCCACTAACATGTCCTAGGATGCATCCTTCCTACAATGGGCATTATCTATTGGAAAATCACTTTGGATACTTATCCTAACCAAAACACATCCCCTTGGCTAGAGGTATGAAGAACATTGGCTTGTTTGTTCACTTGATCTTTTCTTTGATTTATCTTATTGCGCTAAATCCAATGACCTCTCGATGATGTCTATCAAAATGATTTAGAGAGAAAGGAATGGGGCATTGATCATTATCTTTCATTTTCTGTGCTTGTTGGAAGTTCTTGTAATATAACTTGACGAATACTTACTTTATTGGGTATGGATGGAAGGTTTTTTCGACAACTTGTTGACTATTACATTGTTAGGTTTTTCCTTTCCATTTTTTCATCCAAGATGTTTGAAATATCTCAAGTACATCCTAGTGAGGTTTCCGTATGTTAGGTGTGAACAAGAATACTCCTATCTATTATTCGAGTCAAAGTCCATCACACTAGATACCCTGCCATCCTAGTTCTTTATACCTTGATGCATCATATCTATCTATGTTATCAAAAATAAGGGAAGTAAGCTCTTTTAAAATCCCAATTCTTGATAAGCAAAAATCATCATCATTCATCATCATATCTAATAAAGTCTCGACAACTCATGGACTTGTTGGATCCTCTTTTCATCATCTCATTTCTTCTTCCTTCTCTCCATGCTAACATGGTATCATGACGGTCAACAAAAACATCACCAAAGCATTCATCCACAAACTCATAGCATATCACATCATCCATATCACATGCATTGCATCATCATTTAAGATGTTTAGGATAATATAGATTGGTTATTCTTAGCATCTTAAAAACATCTCATTTGCATCATCATCATAACCATCCATACATCCATCTTGAACCTCTTTTTCATGAGATCGACCCTCAAATCAAACTTTTTACTCGATCTCTCAAGGGGGAAATGTACCAATATACTTCTTTCCACTGGGGCAATAGTGGGGAATCTGAAAAAAAAAATAAAAATTGAACTTTGATCTCAGCAAGGTTATTCTTTGAACCAACACATCAAGTACGTTGATTCAAAGAGGGGAAAAATGTAGATGCTCAAATTATCTTGATTGATATCATTCACTCGGTCCTGATTAACTAAAATCGATTCTTCCTTAATCACGTCCACACTAAACATTTAATTGAATAATCTTTATTTAATTAAATTCATCAAAATTAGATAATGAACCTTATCAAATTATTTCATCATTTTCCTCCTTTAATTAAATAAATCAACTTTATTTAATTAAATCCTAATGTCTTCATTTAATTAAATAAATCAATTTTATTTAATTGAATCCTAATGTTCTTCATTTAATTGAATAAATCAAATTTATTTAATTAAATTACTAATCTTCCACTATCTTCTCATTTGATTGAAATAAATCTAAAAATCTAAATCAAATGTCATATCAACTAATTCCATCTAAGTTAAATAAATTGATGCAGGAGCATCCAAAGGTGTAAGAGCAATCTTGCATCACCCAAAAATAGTTAAATTTCAAGTTTCTCGGTTTTTAGATGTTTTTACATTTTTGGATACCCTTTTCATCATAATGAAATTCCCAATTTATGGTTTTTATTTTCTATTCCTGGGTGGAAAGATATTGCAGTTTTAGTTTCCCAGATTTGCACCTAAAAATCTTCTGAGTTAGATTTGAGGCACTTAGAGTTCCTGGAATGGCCCCGAAACTTGCCAAAATCAGTGTAGCAAATCTTAATCTCATTATTGACTTTGAGACCTTTCCAACGGTTCAAATGGTTTGCGAATCGGAGTCCCGGATCAAAAGTTATGGCCCCGGGAAGTTGGCGCACTTTCTAGAAGATACAATTGCAAATGCTCTTTTGAAATTTGAACATCATGTTGTAAATTTTCAGCACCAAACTGCCTAATCTCAAATTTGAATGTTGTTTTGGCTCCAAACTAATGAGGAGCTCTATTTATGGGTGGGTTTCTAATTTTTGGGTAACTTTTTAGGGACAAGCTTGCATATTGCGAAAGGGTTATTCTGTAGCTTTCTGTAACTTGCATGTGTTGTAGAACTTGGGGATTTGAGATCCTCTACATGTGAGAAGTTCCATTTTCTGAATAATAAAATTATTCTCTTGTTTGTGGGTTATTTTCTAAGTCTCGGGCTGTGCCCTCATCAAGTGGTATTAGAGCGGGTTTTCTTGAGCGTGTGGACAGATCGTCGATCATGAGGCAGTTCACACTAGGACCATGGTTGTGGGTCGAGGTCAATAAATATGCCTCCAAGAGTGATGCCTAGTAGGCATGGTGGTGCTAGAGGTGGTCGAGGTGGTAGAAATGCTGGTGGAAGAGATGCACTAGCAGCCCTCTAGAGATAGATTGATGTGTTACAAGAGCAATTGAGAAGAGGGTTAAACCCGAGGGAGGAAAGTGAGGATAAGGTTCAAATGTGGTGAAGAGGTGAAGAAGAAGCAATTGATCAAGACCAAATGCGCGCTAATAAGGGCCATTTTGAAGATCGAAAGACCTGCATAAGTCCCCAAATATTCCTAAGTCTCGAACTCCTTAAGAGTTGATCAATCGATCAACAAGCTCGAAGAATATTTTGAGTATGAGGAAATAGAAGACCCAAATCAGGTTAAGTTTGTGAAAATGAAGCTAAAGGGCCATGCTAATATTTGGTGGAAAGAGGTCTAGTTGGAAAGAAATCGAAGAGGAAAAGGAAATATCACCAGATGGGATCGCATGGTAGAGAAACTCAAGAAGCAGTTCATACCAATGGACTACGAGTTAGATTTGTTGAAGAAATTGCAAGGGTTGAAGCAATGAAGCAGATTCTATGAAAGAATATACCAAAATATTTCATAAGATAATCATTAGAACTGGGTCACACAGAGGTCAATATGGAGAAGGTAGTTCACATCTTAATCAAGTTACGACCGAGCATTCAGAGCGCTAAGCCTAGTCGAATGACCACACCTGAGGATGTGTACTGCTTTGTTCAAGGTGGAAGAGAAGCTAAACAAAGATTTGGATGGGTACAGTGCAAGGATGAGGAGATCAAAGTGGAGGGCAATGGAAGACCTTCAAGAAGCTTCTAAATGATGATGAAAAGAAAAGGGAAGATGTGGGTACCAGCCGAAGCCAAAGGAATGACAACTTCTACCACCCTCGTGATCAAAACAGTGGTGATCAAAGAGGTAGAGGATGAGGGAGATATGGACAAGGATCTGGAAGAGGTGGTTTCAGAGGAACGTGTTTCCAGTGTGGTGAAGAAGGGCATCAAGCCTATGAATGTCCACAACACCATGGAAGGGCAGATGAAAGGCTAGAAGGTCGTGGAAGGGTTACGCATGCAGATGAGGATGCCCAATTTGAACATTTAGATGATGTTGAAAATGGAGAAACCCTAGTGATTAGGAGAGCCCTGGTGACTGAGGAAAAGGAACCAGAACAGAGGAAGAATTTGTTTCGCACAAGGTGTAAGTGTGAAGGAAAATGTTGTGATGTCATTATTGATGGTGGGAGCACCGATAATCTGGTGTTAGAAGAGATGGTCACAAAGTTGAAGCTAAAGAGGGAAAGGAACCTGCATCCGTATCGGATTTCCTAGTTGTAGAAAGACCACAAAGTTTTGGTCAATGAGCAGTGCCTATTAAAGTTCAAGATCGGGAGCTACCATGATGAGGTACTCTATGATATCATCCTCATGGATGCATGTCACATGTTGTTGGGGAGGTCGTGGCAGTTTGATAGGCGAGCTATACATGATGGCCATGCAAATACTTATTCCTTGACAAAGGATGGGGTTTGTCACAAGTTGAAACCCTTGAAGGAGATTGAAGAAAAGGTATGTAGTAGTGCTAGAATTTGTTATGTAGATGGAAGAAAAAATTTAGAAGGTATGAAGCATGAGCGTGTGTGTTATGCATTGATTCCTAGAGTGAGTAAGGAGGATAGTGAGAAGGTTCCAGAAGAAGTTTCTGGGATGTTGGATGAGTTTCAGGATATTGTTTCTGATAATGTACCCAAGGGTTTACCACCAATAAGGAAGTTCAGTCATCAGATTGACTTGATTCCTAGAGCCAGCTTACAAATAAGGTAGTCTATAGAATGACTCTAGTAGAACCGAGGAGTTGAAACAAACAAGTTCAAGAGTTGTTGATAAAGGCTCTTGATATGCTAGAGTTTGAGTCCATGTAGTAATTCGGGCAAAGACTAGCACCAAAGAAGGATGGGGAGTGGAGGATGCATAGATTCCCCGAGCCATATGTGGATAACAACTGCTACAAATTTCATCCGCTAAGGATGGATGACCTGATGGACTACTTGAGTGGAGCTTAGTACTTCATAAAGATTGATCTGAAGAGTGGATATCACCATATCCGGATTCGAGAGGGAGATGAATGAAAGATTGCCTTCAAGACCAAAGAGGGCCTGTACGAGTGGTTAGTCATGCCTTTGGGCTAACCAATGCACTCGGTTAATATTCATGCGGCTCATGAATGAGGTAATAAAAGAATTTCTGGGAAGTTTTTTTATTGTGTATTTAGATGATATTTTGATTTTCAGTAAGACGTTGGATGAGCATCTGATGCATATTCGGAGAGCCTTTGAGAAGTTAAGAGAAGAGAAACTATTGATTAATCTGAAGAAGTGCAGTTTTGTGAAGAGGGAGTTAGTGTACTTGGGGTTTGTTGTCTTAGTAGAAGGTCTCAAGATGGACCCAGAGAAGGTGAAGGCTATTCTGGAATGGCCTACCCCAAGAACTGCTACCGAGGTGAGATCTTTCTATGGTTTGGCTAGTTTTTATAGAAAGTTCATTAGAAACTTCAGTAGTATATGTGGACCCCTAACTGAAACAATGAGAGGAGATAGGAAAAGAATTCAAGTGGAGCACCGAGCAACAAAAGTTTTGAACCTGCTAGCTGCATAAGACAGACAACCTATTCAGCCTCCCGTGATTTCAACAAGGTGTTTAAGGTGATAGTGATGCCAAGTATTGTGCCATTGATTAGTAAGGATAAGAAGATAAATCCCATTACCTATTTCAGTGAAAAGTTAAATGAATCCAAGAGAAAGTATTCTATATATGATTAGGAATTTTATGCAATAGTTCAAGCATTAAAGAAATGGAGACATTATTTGTTTCCGAAGGAATTTGTTCTATATACTGATCATCAGGCCTTGCAGTACCTAAATAGTCAGGGAAAATTAAATCAGAGGCATATGAAATGGATAGAGTTTTTGCAGAGTTATACCTTTGTTTTGAAACATAGGAGTGGGAAGTCAAATAGGGTTGCAGATGCCTTAAGCAGGAGGCATACATTGATGACAATGATGCAGATTGAAGTGGTTGGGTTTAATGAACTCAAGACACTGTATGCAGAAGATCCCAATTTTGCAAAGGCTTGGAAAGCTTGCAAGGAACCTGTTACAGTGGACAGGACAAGGTGGCTGGATTTCATAATCCAGGATGGCATGTTATTTAAGGGAAGTCAATTGTGTATCCCGAGGATTTCCATGAGGGAGAACCCGATAAAGGAGAAGCATAGTGGAGGAATGGTAGGACATTTTGGTCGAGATAAGACCATTGCCATTATCAGTGAGCATTATTATTGGCCTCAGTTGTCACAGGATGTGAAGAAGTTTGTACAAAGTTGCAGGGTATGTCAGATGGCTAAAGGAGTGAGCCAGAATAGAGGCTTATATCAGCCCTTACCTGTACCAGAGAGGTCATGGGAGGATATAAGTATGAACTTTGTTCTTGGTTTGCCAAGGACACAACGAGGGAATGATTCAGTCTTTGTGGTGGTTGATAGGTTTTTGAAGATGGCACATTTCATTCCATGTCATAAGACCCATGATGCAGTCCACATTGCTGACTTGTCTTCAAAGAGGTGGTGAGGCTACATGGTCTGCCAAAGAGTATTGTTTCAGACAGACACCAAATTTGTGGGGTACCTCTTGGAGGACCTTGTGGAAGAAGTAAAGATAGAGTTGAGTTCAGCTCGCACAATTCATCCACAAATAGATGGGCGTATTGTGAGGTTGTTAACAGAGTCCTGGCAACCTACTAAGATGTTTGGTAGAGATAAAACCCAAGGATGGGACTTGATCTTACCCCGTGTAGAATTTTCACAACAATTTCACAATCGTATTAATCGGAACACCATTCCAGATTGTGTAATGGAGGTAGCCCCTGTGAATAACCTGCACTGAGGAAGATGGACCAAGAGAAGAAAAAAGTGTTGAAGCCGAAGATTTTGGCAGAACACATCGAGGATATACATGAGAAGGTAAGAGAACATATTACAAGATGAATATGCAGTATAAGGCTAAGGCAGATCAGAAGAGGAGGTATAAGGAGTTGTCAGATTGGTGATGAAGTGATGGTCCACTTGAGGAAAGAAAGGTTTCCAATGGGAACATATAACAAATTGAAGATGAAGAAGTTCGGTCCCTGTAAAATTTTGAAGAGGCATGATTCAGGGAATGCATATGAGGTAGAGTTGCTAGATGGATTCATTATTTCCCCTGTGTTCAACATTTCAGATTTGACAGAGTATCATGAAGGTGGCACAGAGGAAGTACCAGCGATGGAACAGTGTGGGATTCTAGCACCTACTTCAGAAAAGGAGGAGATTGAAGAAATCCTGGATAGTTGTGTGGGAAGGAGTACCAGGAACAGACAATATGAAGAATATCTGGTGAAACGAAAAGGAAGGCCTGTTGAAGATTCATCCTGGTTGCCTAAAGCAGAGGTTGACCATTTGGATTTTCCTCCACTATCTGAGACATGACGGGGTCACTTCTCAAATTACCTTGGGTGTCTGATGCAGGAGCATCCAGAGGTGTAAGAGCAATCTTGCATCACCCAAAAATAGTTAAATTTCAAGTTTCTCAGTTTTTAGATGTTTTTATATTTTTGGATACCCTTTTCGTCATAATGAAATTCCCAATTTATGGTTTTTATTTTCTATTACTGGGTGGAAAGATATTGCAGTTTTAGTTTCCCAGATTTACACCTAAAAATCTTCTGAGTTAGATTTGAGGCACTTAGAGTTCCCAGAACGGCCCCGAAACTTGCCGAAATAGGCTTAGCAAATAATGAGCACGTTATTGACTTTGAGACCTTTCCAACAGTTCAAATGGTTCACGAATCGGAGTCTTGGATCAAAAGTTATGGCCCCGAGAAGTTGGTGCACTTTCTAGAAGATACAATTGCAAATGCTCTTTTGAAATTTGAACTTCATGTTGTAAATTTTCGGTGCCAAACCGCCTAAACTCAAATTTGAATGTTTTTTTGGCTCCAAACTAATGAGGAGCTCTATTTATGGGCGAGTTTCTAATTTTTGGGTAACTTTTTGGGGACAAGCTTGCATATTGCGAAAGGGTTATTCTGTGGCTTTTTGTAACTTGCATGTGTTGTAGAACTTGGGGATTTGAGATCCTCTACATGTAAGAAGTTCCATTTTCTGAATAATAAAATTATTCACTTGTTTGTGGGTTATTTTCTAAGTCTTGGGTTGCGCCCTCATCATAAATCCTAGTTAACTCCTAACAAAAATCCTCCTTTCCTCTAGCTTTTCCAACTTGCGCATGTAAATCAATTATTTGATTTATTAATTCCTCTACTTTCATTCAAATATGGCATATTCTTTGAATATTCCACCAATTTGAAATCTCCCTCCCAAAGGAATATTTTCCCATAACATGGCATTAAAGGATTTTACATGTCCTTTTCTTGAGCCAACTTGGCATTAATTCCTCTTACAACTCTTCTTGCACAAGCCATCTTTTGAATTTCAAATTCCACCTACATGTATTTAACATGCACATTATTCAAAATGTGCTCCACTATCCTTCATTAGCATGTTGACAACTGGTACAATGGCATTGGTTCAAGTTTAATCCCACATTCTTCATATTCTTCAATCCTCCATCCTTCTTTCCTATAAATAGAGGACTTCTCTATTGATTTGGGATCCACAACTTCATGTAAAAGTTATTATCTATAGATTTCCTGCAATTCCATCCATTTTTATCCAAGTTATCATATAATTTTCATCAATAACTAGGTTATTGGAAATTTTTATCAAGAATCACATATCGATCATCAAAGCTTGTGAAGGAATTGGGAAAGGGCTTCTTTCCACATCAAAGAAGCACCAATTCCCCCTATGGGATGCTAGTTTGAGCATTTGAATAAGATTCATTAGCTTTCATTTAATCATTTTACTTTGTTTCTTGTTCACTGTGTTTGAATGAATTTCATGGGGAATGCTAGTTTGGATTTGTTTATTGACTAACATTGGATCGTTTGTTCATGTATGAGCAGGTCTAGAAGAAGCGTTCCTAGATGCCATTTCAAAGATGGTGGTCTTGAGCTTTCCTTTTAACTCTTCTTGTTATTTCTGAACATTTTCATTTCTTTGTTTCCAATAGGTGGTCTCTAACATTTCCTCTAGCACCTTTCTTTCATGCTCAACTAGTGGAGAGTAAAGCCATGAGGAAGAAGGCAGCCTATCCCTATAGCTGATAAACTCTTGTTTTAGCCTTTCATTTTCTTCTATCAATGACTAGTTATCCCTTACCAGTTTTTGAATTTGAGCCTTAGTGAACTTGGCCACATTCACATTCAATTTATAAATTCCCATGGTATTTGTCTCTCCTACTCTTTGTACCAAAATGGTTGAATTGATATCCCATCCTAGGAGGAGCATGAGCCCAACTTCTTGCAATAATGCCCTTCCTCTTTCAGTAGTCATGTTCTTCATTTCCCTATCAATTTCATGTTGAAGCTCTCTTTGGGCATATACTTCCTTTTCAAGGTCAATGTCTTTTAGTCAAAGGAACCTTTGTACTTATGGGAATAAATTATAATCACATTTGTGGCCAAGAAACTTGTACAAGGGTTTGACAAAATTTTCTTCAAAGAACAAGTAATGGGACCTCCCACATCTACTATCCCACATAGATGTCCAGATTTGCACTGGTTTAGTATTACCATCACTATCTGAATATTTTATTATCAATTCTTCTCCCCATATTCCCATCACTTTCCCTTCATATAGTATCATATGCATAAGAAGTGGATAGTGTTTGAAGTAGATAGCTTCATTTTTGTTCTTAATAGCATTAAGAGCACTATTAATGGCCTCAAATAGATAGTTCGCATAGTCATAGGGCCTGGAATCCTGGATTTGAATGTCCACAGCTAGAACCATGGTAGCTATAGTCATGTTATCAAGGGCATCAAATCCTAGTACTTGGCCAGCTGTATAGTATGTTTATTGATAGTGTTCTTCAAACAAATCTATAGAGAATGGGGGCCTTTCATCACTAGAAAACCTCCTAGGTTGATTCCCTGGACCTTTGGGCCTATGCAGAGGAAACTTCCACCTCTTATAGCTTTTATCCATGGAGTGATACTCTTCCAACAAGTCTCCCATCCACAATTTCATCTTCAAGGATGTGTCCAATTGGAAAACCATACAAATATAATCCCATGTTATAATCATGAACTGTGAACCATCGCCTAAGTGAATTTCCCTCATTTTGGGATTATAATTCTTTGCCAATTATTTTATTAGTTCTATCTGTAATCAAGGGAAAATAAGATTATTAAAGGGGTTAGCACAATAACATTAAAATTCCTATGAAATAACAAAGCACAAAGGAAATAATGTGAAGACAAAAGGGACAATGTTACCCCAAGTCTCCACCTTCCATGGTTGACCTTTGTTACACCTCCTAGCTTGCTGTAAATAGAGATGCCCTCAGATTTGTATGAGCAACTATGACAAATGACAAGACCAAAGCAAGTTTTGAAGGATTTTATTGAAAGAAATGACTTGACAATAGACTAAAATGACAATGACTACAAATGACAATGATCATAACCTAAATTGACAGAATGAGCATGAGATGAGAGAGAGAGAGAGAAAGAAAGAGCCAGAGAGGGACAAAATGAGAACAAAATTGCCATTTTATAAAAACTGCAATTTTGAATGTGTGGCCAAGATGAGAAGATGACAAAAAACCCTAGAATCAAAGATCAAGATTGAATGTTGCAATGAATTAGGGTTAGGTCAAAATTAGGGCAAATAATAAGGATGAAGGGCCAAGATTGAATTATAAGATAATTCAATCAAGGGTCGAAATTAAATGAGATGTCAAAAGATAAGAATAAATTTGGAAGATAAGAGGCAGGACAAAGAGGTTCTTTGGAGAAATTAAATAATAAAATTATTTAATTAGGTGACCAATGAATAATTAAATAATAAAGATATTATTTAATTATAGAGGAATGTGACAAAGAATCATTTTGAATTAAATAATGATTTAATTCAAAATTCAAGAGTGGACCAAATTAAATAAAAATTTATTTAATTTAATGAGAGAAAAGGCTAATGAATAATTAAATAATTAAAATAAATATTTAATTATAGTGGATAGTGGACAAAAATTAAATAAATAAGAATTTATTTAATTTTAGAAAGAAGGGGACCTAATTAGTGATGTAATTAAATAAACAAAATTTATTTAATTAATCAAAGAGGAGAATAAAGATAAAATGAATTAATTAAATAATTAAAATTATTTAATTAATAGAAGTATTATGACTTTAGAAAATAATTAAATAATTAAAAATTATTTAATTATTAAGAATGAAAGGGGCAATGTTGAATAATCTAAGAGTTGCAAGCCTAGGACAATTTTATGTGTCTACACTATCTTCATAAGGAAATTTGACATCATAAGTTTCCATAGATTCAAATTCCATGAGTTTGAAACTAGGCTATATTTGTATTCTTCCTATAGTGATATATGAAGAAGTCATAACCCCTGTGCAAAGTCCACACTTCTCCAAATTTATTGTGCTTTTCCTCTAGGGTCTCAAATGATGGATTTAATTGAGTTTTTCTCCTTGCTTTTGGCCCAGACCTAGGACACTAGTCTATTAAGTCTTGCTTTAGTGGCCTACTTTTTGTTTTTTGCCTCTTTACTCTTGTTTATTGTAGGGTTTTATCCATTTTAACCCTACTTGTGATGTACTTCAAGCTATCTTCAAAAAATTACATTCAGCTGAGCCAATATGTAGTTACTTGAATGAATGCTAGAAATCCTAAGCTTCTCACCTTCGTCCAACTCCATCCTCTAGATACTCAGTCATAATTCGCAGTGAATTTTGATTCTTTTAGAGGTTGTATTTATCAAAATTTTGCACGCTTGAGCCAGCTCTAGTTCATAAATGGCACTTGTGCCACCCTTCCTATCAACTTGAACATTAATAGTAGTTGTCTCTTCAATGACTTCATCAATCAAGTCAATCCAATGAAAATCATTTCATATTTTGTTAAAGAGACTTTAATCATAACACCTATATTTCTATTCAATATATCCTTGACCATATTTTGAGAAATGTCTAAGAGACATTTACATTTCTCTCTTTGAGGTGTATGGTGTCTTCGATATTTACATTTCAATCTCTTCCTTATGGTCTCCCTTTTGTCGATGAGACTGGTGAATATCTCTCACTGACAAGCCTATGTCTCCTTGACATATCCTTATCTCTTCCTTAAGCAGTATTACTTGTTGATGATCTCTATGTGACTTTGTCATGTCAAGGAGACCCACGGTCACCTTTCTCTGATGTCTCTTAGTCTCATCGATAACATGTGTTTACAATTGTGCTAGAATGTCAGGGAGACTTTTGATACTCTCTACTTGATGCTCCTATGTCTCCACGAGATATCATTGTTAGGATGCCAATGAGACCTTGTCCAATGTCTATTCGATGTCTCTATGTCTCACCAATATTTTTCTCCTTGGATGTCGAAGAGACTCTCTTGCTTATCTCCTTGATTTTTCGATGTCTCTTCAACATTGTCATTTTTCCACATTGTTTTACTAGTGACTTCTCATTTATTTTATGAAAATCTCTTGATGTCCCAAAGATTTTTTTCTATTTCCTAAATGTTGAATACTCCATATGATTTTTTGGTAAGACATGTTAGATTTTATCCTCAACATGTCCAAGTCTCTTAGATATATCATTCTTTAGGCTGGTGAGAAGACATTTGAATATGTCTCTTAGACATTCGTAAGTCTCATCTACATTTCACATCATCCCTTTCTGCTTGCACCGAAGAGACTATGGTGAGGCTTTGTTCGATATAGATTTGTCCTAGTGACATGCCATGTGTTGCTATGGGAACACTTTAGATAGGCAATTCACTTAAGTGTTATGATCAAGGTCCCTATTGGGTGGTTTATATTAGTGTCATCCATTATGAAATGGAAATGGAATATATGGTGAGTGTGGGAGGATGGGTGAAATTGGAAGTGTGCAAAATAACCAATGTAATTTTTTGCCTCCAACAATGGCTTCGATTGGGGATGAATGAGTGTGAGGTCATTGCAAGGATCTAGAAATGATCTATAGGGGGCATATCATAAATGAATTGTGGTAAGGTGGAGTAAAAATGAGATGGAAACCTAAAACTAATGTGCATGGAAGATTATTATTTTTTAAGAAGTATTTCAAGAATTGTCCATGCACTGGAAATTCTTGATCTTCTCCTAAACTACTGTGCATGGAAAATTAATTTAAGAAAAGAAGTTCTTCAAGAATTGTCCATGCACTGGAAACTCCTGATATTCTCCTAACATATTTTGTAGCTAGTAGGAATCTTCACCTCCTTTTCTAGTAATGACAAAGGGTCCTATCTAGAGAGCTTCAAACTTTCCATAGTTCCCTCTATCCTGAAACCTTGTATTCCACAATAGTACCATATCATTTTCTTCAAACTTTCTATCCTTGGCCCTTTTTTCAAACAAATATTTCATTTGTGATTGTATTTTTTTAGTTTTCTCCTAGGCCAAACTCCTGATTTCATCTAGTTCTACCAATTGTTCTATTTGTCCTCCATAAGTTCAGGGATGTCTAAGTCTTCTTGTAGTATGAATTTCTATGCAGGTAGAAGATTCTACATAGGAATTCTAGCTTGTGCCCCATAGACAAGTTCAAAGGGTGATCTACCAGTTGACTTCTTCATAGTGATTCTATCTGAACATGTTTCCATCATCAATTTAGAATACCATGCCTTTTTATTTTGGTCCAACATCCTCTTAATGATTTTAAAAATATTTTTGTTACTTGATTTAACCTACCCATTTAGCTTATGGATGATAAGGTGAGGTGCATATGAAATTGTAATGCTATATGTTTCACAAAATTTCCTGAACTCCTATGATATGAAACACATACCATTATCTGTGATTATCTGCACAGGTGTCCCAAACCTTGTAATGATATTCTCCATCAGAAAATTGGTTACAACTTTGCTAGTGTCTTGTGTTTTTGGGATGACTTCCACCCATTTTGTGAAGTAATCAGTTGCCACTAATATCCATTTGTGAGATCCACTAGATTTTTTTGGTATCTCCCCAATAAATTCAATCCCCCACTAATGAAAGGGAGCTTCAACCTGCATTGGTCTGAGTGGTAGTGCTCCTTGATATTTCATTTTTCCAAATAATTTCTACCAGGCCTCACATTTCCTTACATAGGTGAAAGAGTCATTAAAAACCCTAGGCCAGTAATACCCTACCCTCAAGATCTTATGGGCAGTGGTCTTGGCTCAAAAGTGTCCCCCACAAACTCCTTCATGCATTTACCTAAAGACATTGTTTTTCTCGAGATTCATCCAGGCATAATAGCAATATTCCATCTCTATTTTTCCAATATAAGTCAGCATCCATGAAAAAATATTTGAAGGCATGTAACTACAAGGTTCTCTTTTGATTTTCATTCATGTGTTTAGGGAATTTATGATTCTACAAGTAATACATTATGTCAATGTACCATGCAATGTTCTCTATGTTGGCAATCATAGTTTCCTCTTCCCCTATGTTGCAAATTTGAGATGCTTCAAAATTTGACTCATCCATTAGCTTGGCTAGGCCTTGCTCTCTTATCTGCTTAGTGGTTTGGATCTCAATATCAAACTCTTGAATTCTATCAAGATCCACCTGCATTTTTTCCTTGTGACATTGGTTTGTACAAACACATCCTTGATTATAGCATTGGGAACATATGCAATTATTTTTGCTCCTACCAAATAGGGTCTAAAGGATTTTACTACTTTGACAAGAGCATATGCTTTCTTTTTTGTGATATCATAATTTAACTCATCTCCTTAGAGGGTTTTACTAAAAAATGATATAGCCTTGTCATACCCCTCATCATTCTTTTGTAACAGTACTGCTGCAATGGAGTGATATGAGGCAAATGAAAATATTTGAAAAGGCTTACTAAAATTAGGGGATTTTAATATTGGTACTTCTTTGATTTCCATTTTTATACATACAAATGCATCAAGTGCTTCTGCAGTCCAATTAATTTTATCCCCTTTCTTCAACATTTTTGAGATTGGTTTGACAATTTCAGCAAAGTTTGATATGAACCTTCTGACAAAGTTTATTTGTCCAAAGAAAGACTGAGTGGCCATATTGGATTTAGGAATAGGGATATTATCTATAGCTTCTACCCTCTCTGGATCAATTCCAACTCCATCCTTGGACACTATGTGCCCTAATAACTTTCCCTTTGTTACAACAAAATGATATTTTTTAGGGTTTAGGGAAATTCCATACTCTAGTGCTTTAAGGAAAATCTTCTGAAGATGTGCAACATGGTCCTCTACTTTATTAGAGTATACAATGAAATCATCTTGGTATACTACCATTATTGTATTGATTATATCAGCAAAAGCAACATCCATAGCTCGTTGGAATATGGCACCAACATTTGTTAGCCCAAATGGCATCCTTACATACACATATGTACCCCAAGGGGTGGTGAATGTAGTCTTATATTGTTCTAATTCCTTTACCTTCACCTGGTTATACCCTAGAAATCCATCCATCATGGAAAATAGTTCACAACCTGTCACCCTCTGCAACATGGCCTCCTTATTTGGGAGTAGGTAATTGTCTTTGAGGGAAGAGACATTCAGATTTCTAAAGTTTACACATAACCTTATGTCTGCATTCTTCTTCCTGATAGGCACCAAGTTAGAGACCTAGGTGGAATGCTTGATAGGCTTGATGATACCTCCCTCCCTGAGCTTCATAAGTTCCTCATGCATTTTGGGATTTAAGGTTGGGTTTATTGGTCTCTATTTTTGTCTAAAGGGATTTGCATTAGGTTTAAGTGGAATTTCATGTTGGAATAGATCTTCCATGTATGCCTTAAGATCATCATAAGACCATGCGAAGAAATTTTTATACTTCCTCAATAGTGCAATCAACATTTTCCTAATTGTGGGGCTTATCTTTTTCCCAGTGTATACCTTCGTTGGTGCCAATTCAGTGCCTAGGTTGATTTATTTGATGTCTTCCCCTCTTATCGGTGTTTGTTTCATGACTGCTCAATCATTCCCATCAAAAACTCTTCCCAGTGCCCCTAGTCCTTTAGGAAACTTGTTTGTCTTGATTTGCATGATTTCCTAACCAAATATAGTTTGTTTTCCATCTACCTCTTCCAAAAATGCATTAAAGTCAATCTGTTGGGCCTCGTACTAATCAATACAATGTAAGAACTGGATAAGATCAATGTCATCATTGAAAACTTTCCAATTGTAGATGTTATCAGGAATTGTTGGCTTGGTCTTAAGTTCAACCTGTGAAATTCATGCCAAGGTAACATCATCCCTTTTCAAGGCTACATTCGCTAAGAAATCAACCATTAGGTTTTTAGATCTATCTATCCACTCAATGGAGAAAGAATCAAACAACTCAAAAGTGTCCCATAAAACATTTTTATATTGCTTCAGTATTTTGTTATTTGTGGAACATTTTGATCTCACTTGTGAACCAATAAACTTAGAATCTCCCAAGATAGTTAATAGTTTAATCTTGTGTGTAGTAGCCATGTTTAAACCTATGAGCAAGGCTTCATAGTCTGCTATATTATTTGTACACTCAAATGTTAGTATAAATGAATATTTGAATGTTGTTCCTTCAGGTGAAATAAATAAAATTCTTGTTATTTTCCCTTCTCTACTACAAGATCCATCAAAGTACATTTTACATATGCCATGTTCATTCTTTGAAACATCCCTAGCAATTGGATCTATGTTTAATAATTCGGGGTTTGAGTGTTCAATTCTAAAACTCCCTAAGTCCACATCATAGAAGCAATTCATTTGATTGGGGTCAAACAGTTCAATGACATGTTCAGACCTAGGCTCCCTTTATAATTTGACTTCCTTCCCATTCACAAGAATCGTAGCATAGGAAAAATCTAACTAAAAATTCCCACCAACTGTTGTTGTCCATTTCCTTGATACCAACATCCCATAGTAAGGGGGAGTATCTACCATAGTAATATCTATCTTGTATGTTTCCTCTGGATACGATGCCAGCTTTAGTTCTACATACCATATCACTCCTACTATAGGGACTAATCTATTATCCATAGCATAAGATTTCCCATATGTAGTATTTACCCACAAACTTAGCTCTTTCATGAAGTCTAGGGGCATGATGTTGATTGTTTCCCCTGAGTCAATCACAAAATTCTTTACCAAATTGTTGTTAATCACCAACATAGTGTAAAATGAATCTATTTAGGAAGGAATCTTTGTGATTGTATCTCCCAAATATACTTCTGGTGCTTTTGTAATTTCCCTTTCCACATCATTTACTTCTTTCTTCTGATCCTTCTATTTTTGGGATGTGTTGGTGATCATTTTGAGGGTTGTATCTCTAAATTCATCAATCTTAATTAGCTCCATTAAGGGAACTTTCATTTTTTTCTAATCCAATGCTTGGTCCATGTCAAATGAAGGGGCAATGATCCCTTGTTCACCCTTCTTAGTTTTAGTGTATACACCTAAAATCGGTCTAGATAATCAATTAATTAAATACAAGTTATTTAATTAATGAACCTTTTATTTCATCTACTTATAAATAAATTTTAAATTTATTTATATAGTTCATTTTCTAATTATTCTATGTCAAATCACATTCTTCTAATCTTAATTAAATAAACAAATTCAAATAGTTTGTTTTATTTAATTAATCTCTTTTTACTAAATTTGAATAATTCCAAATTTAAATTTAGTCACATTTCTACAACTTTTCCTCCTTCCACCTCATCATGTGTCTCATGAATTTAAATATTCTTAATATTTAAATTGGCTTTATCTTCAACAAATTCTGAAACAAACTTGGATCTCTCCATCATTTGATTCTTCCTCACACTTGGTATTGTGCTCTATTAAAGGGAACACTCTCCTTGATTCCCTCTAACTTCTTCATCCTCCACTATTCGTCTATCCAGATTAAACCTTGACCGTTGGTTGTTGCCACATTAGAATATGCCTTGGAAAATCATAAATACAACCACATTCTACAATATTTCATATCCCAACTTTGAGCAATCTTACTCTGCAAAATTTTCATTAGAGCATTTGTGAGCATTTAATGTTTAAGCATTTAACATTTTAGTATTTAGAATTCATTAGCATAATCATGGCTTAGTTTGGTAGCTTTGTTTTAGTTATCTTGGTAGTTTTCATACACCATTTGTATCATAGTATTTAGCATCATATCCTTATTACAACATATGATTATCATAGCATCACTCATCAATCATATAGTTTACCAATCATGTAGGAATAGATTTATTACATTTTCCAGCATTCCATTCTTTAGGTTGTCATTCCAAAGGTCATAATTGCACCAAAAATCTGAGAGCCATTATGATTTAATGAATCCTTGGAGATAGGAAACAATGGGACAATTTTAGAAAGTTTATTTGTTTCAATTCGATTAGATTGTTATTTGAATTCTCTCTAATGTAATGTTTCATTGCTTGCGTGATTTTATTATTTAGTTCACATATTTTACTCACACAAGTCAAATGAAGGGGCAGTGATCCCTTGTTCACCCTTCTTAGTTTTAGTACTTCTTTTCCCTTGGGTATGTGCAGGATCATGATGGGCCAAAAAGTGGCGATATGTAACTCATATGATGGCCCATGTGGCTGATAACTTTTTTTTACCCAAAATTGATGAAACAAAAAGGGTTTTTAAAGGAGATTCTAAACTTTCCACCAATATAAATTATGATTTACTTTGAATTTAATAAATAATTATTATTCATTTTCTATTTGAATTACGACTAAAGTAATCGATTGATAGGCTGATTGAAAAACATCTATAGCTTTCAAAAGGTATCACATTTTTGAATTTGAAAAATGTGTCACATTCTATGCTTCACATACTATAGGAATAAAAAAAAATTGAATTTTAAGAAGTTTTGACCAAGTTAAAGTTGTTAGACATATGAGCTTTTATATTTTTTCAAATTTGTAATAAAAAATTCATTATTAATTATTTACTTGGAAAAAAATTACAAAAAAATATGCATCACATTGAGACATGAGTCCTCTACTTATATCTAAAATCTTTTAAAAAAAATATTATCATTTTATTGTGGTTAGGGTGGTCAGACGGACACCTATTTCTTATTTTTTCCCTGAAATTTATGTACTACTGCATTGAAATTTCAAATTTTCACCAAATAGATTTTTTTTAAAAATAAACCTAGTAGTTTAGAAACTACATTCAATTTTTTATAGATTCTATTCTTACATATTTTTGAAATAATATAGATAACTTATTCAAATTTTATGTCAAGTCGCCTAACTCTAATTTTTCTGATTTTTTTGCCACTTAAGGACCTATTTTTTTCATGATGATCCTGCACATACCCCCTTCATTTTTGACTTTGTCATCTTTTATTGTTCTTTCAAGTTCAATGTATGCATTCTCCTTTTGAACATCTTTTTGAGGTTTATTTACTTAACCCTTCTTCTGATTAGATGGGACACTCTCCTTGTTCTTTTACTCTTTGATGAACATGCTTCTTGGTGTCCCTTGATCTCCATCTGTGGGCTTACTTCTTAGATTGTATCTCCTACCTTTTTCCTTAGCTACAACTTTTTCTGTGATAGCCCTCTTTTCTACCTCTGTTGGAGTTCTCAGCTGAAACTGAGGTGTTGCATTGTATGTATATGCTACCTCTTTTGGGTTTTCTTCTTGATTAGAAAACACCTCTTGTTCCATATTCACATTATACTTATAACTATCAACATTATATTCATACACTTCTACAAAAGAAGAGTATCCTTCCTCATCTTGACAATACCTCCATCTTAGCATGTTTACAGTGTGACCATCCCTTTCTTTCTCTTGTGACCACTCATCTTGATAGGCCTAGCATATTGCACAATGTTTAGGGTCATGGGGTCTATGACAAGGTGAACACCATGGTGTAGCGTCTAGTGCATGTGCTCCATGCTTCTTCAAGGGATCATGTTGCAAGTATGAGAAAGTTTGGTGGTGTTGTAATTAATGTTGTCATTGGTGTCAACACAGTTTAGTATGTTGCATATTGTAAATGTATAGTTGAATTTCTTTTGAGATGTTGTGAGTATATGGAGCTATCTTCATGATGTTGTAGATGTTCTGAAATGATGAGTTTCCAAGTGCTTTTGAGAAAATTAATAAAGAAGAGAAGTCAATATTATGAATGTGTTTAGAATGTGCTCCGGTATGTGCTATGTGTTTCTCTTGTGTTGATACTATGCTTGTTTGGATCTAAAGGTTTACTAATGGTGATCTAGTGGTGAGATCTCTTGAGTTGTAGTTTCTAGTTTGATGGGATGTGAAAGTTACACTCACTGGTGTGTGAACTATTCTCGCAAAGTTGGTCTTCTATGGACTGGGAAACATGTTTCTACTCTACAGTCCTTTGCTATTCTATTCTAGATCTTGCAGATCTAGAATATGTCTTATACTGGTGCTCTCTTGGTTCTGGAAAATATGTGTGTGGTTTGGTGATCCAGAAGTCATGTTTTTGAGTTGTATGTGTCTACACAGTCTAGATGGACTGATGGAAGGATTTCGGTGTTTGAAGTTTGTTGCACTTGCTATGAATGTATCTCAAGGAATGTAAGATGTTTTCTCATGCATATTGAAGTGTGTTGCGCCATTTTTATGTTATCTTCTTATTGGGAAGCATGTACATCAATGTTCATTTGTGTTTTCATTAGGTTTGGCTGGCCCAATGTTTACACTTCATTCAAAGAATTAAATTTAATCAAGGAAGCATGTGGTTGATCCGAGACATTATTTTTGGTCTTTGTATTGGTCCACTCTCATTCTTTTCCACTATGGGAATGTTGAGTTATTGACCTAATTTGAATTTATGAAATAAAGTTTATGTGGCTGACCTTGGAGAAAGTCTCCAAGGTTGAAGATGGTATAAATGCAAGTCAAATTGTGAAGAATGGATGTGCGATGCAAAGTGATGAAGTAAGCCACAAATGAAAAGTAGAAGTGTGTCAAAGTGAGTTGAGGTAGTAATACTTCATTGTGTTGGATTCTTGAAGGAAGTGAGCTAAAGGTTTTTTCAATCTTCTCATCAAGGATGTGAATGTGTGTTTATTGTAGTGGTGGATCTTTTGTTCTCTTTTTGTATCTGTGGGTAGTGAGCCTCCTTGTTGGACAGTGAGTCCTTTCTGTAGGTAGCAATCCTTTGTATTTGGATAGTGAGTCCTCTTCTAGGAAGTGAGCCCTTGTAGTGAGCCTTTGTATTTAGTTTTATAATCTCTTTATATTGTGATTTAATCCTCACCATGGATTTCCATCCTTGGATTTTCTGCATAAAAATATGGTGTTCATTGTGTTGATTTTAATTTTTGTTATCTACATTTCATGTTCATACTTAATAATAGAATAGTGTGGTTGTGGGATTGATAAGTGTTGAAGTTTTGAATTTGAATTTGTGTGACAACTGATTCACCCCCCTTTCAGTTGTCATGCACTTGTTTAACAGATCAGGAGTCTCTTTCCAATTTGATCTTGCTACTGGCTTTCCATCCTTCCAAGTAGTATTGTAGGGCATGTCATGTAATCTTGGTCTTTCATTTGTGTATTGATTCTCTTGTCTATTTTGGGGAGTGTTGGGGTTTTGTGGGATCCTAAGGTTCTACCTTATGCCAGTCATGCCTGCAGTCTTTCTATTATTTTCAATGGTTAAGGTTTCCTTTTGTGCTTCAGACAAACTTCCAGGGCACCTGTTTCTGAGTTCATATCCCGTTTTTGGATCAAATCCCTTCAGATAAATACATAGAGCTATGGGATCAGTCAATTTAGACCCATGTGGTATTTTATTACAGAGCTTGGAGAACCTTTGATTGAAATCATAAACTGACTCTGTCTGGTTTTTTTTAATACTTATTATTTCATGTAGAGTGAATTTAGGAGCACATTGATTTCCATACTGCTCTAGAAAATGATTCTAAAAGTCTACTACATAAGTGATTGAAGCATCGGGCAGGATGTTAAACCAATCCCTTGCTTCATCAATTAGGGACATCATGAACAACCTCATGTTCCATGCCTATGTCTTGCACAAAGGCATTGAATTTTTTGATATGTTCTTTAGTTGTTGTGACATTATTCCCTATGAACTTGGGAACAATGTTTCTCTAGTTTCTATCAATTGGACATGGATAAAATTGACCTATCATGATGGATCAAATTGTCTGCTTATGCTCATGGGGTTTTGTGGATAAGGATTTTGAAGTGGTGGGATGGGGTAATACTGATATCCCTATTGAGGTTGTTGGTACACATTTTGTTGGGGATTATGTGGAGGGTACTAATGTGGTACATGATGGTGTGGAATGTGTTGTTGTCCAAGTGGTGGAATATTGGTGTTTTGTGATGGTGGATTATGTGGTACGTGGTGTTGCATAGGTTGATTTGTTCTTCCAACTATGTTATTGGGTACTCTTGAGGAACTTGGATCACCTATATTTTGGGATGACCCTTGTGTATTGGTATTGCTTCCTTGTTTATGAGGTGGGATGTATTTGGGAGGTTTTGGTGCATTTACATCTAATTGGGACATTTTCTGACTCAAATCAAGACTCCTTTTTAATATTTTTGTCTTCTCTTAAGCTCTTCTTCCTACCATTGTATGTATTCTTCTATTTCTTGAGTGGTCATCCCATCAAAATTATTAACATGAAAAAAATGAATTGTATAGGCATGTTGACCCTCTCCTTCTTGTTGTGATGAAGATCTCTGATCATAGTCCCTCTGTATTAGATCCCATTCTTCCTCCAATTGGGAAACAAATTCATCTATTTTTTGTGGATCATTGTTGAGGTAGAAAGGATGACTATTGTTTTCTTGTCCTAGTGGAGTCTAGGGATCCTTGAATAGACTATCTTCATGATGTTTTGACCCATGCAATGGGTCAAAGTTTTTATGCAATGTAGGTGGTTGTTCAAAGACATTCTCCTAATCATTGAATGTTGTGTCTAGTTTTTTAGATGTTGCTTTATTCTTGTTTGTGTCAGACTTTGAAATAGGGGATGCATGTTTATCTGTCCACCTAACATTGTTCTTCTTGGGAATATCCTAATGCAAAGATCTCCTACCATTCATGCTAGATGATATGGTGTATCTTTGGTGTCTATGGTATATCCTTTCTAATCTGATGTTCACTTTATCAATCATAAAAATTCTTCAGTCGCCACGTACCTTTTCATGAGCAGCAAAGTTTTATGGTTTTGAGTGATTTTATTCTTTTTTTAATAGAGTCCCTAATCTATTATGATGATTTTGAATGGCCCTATAATGGAGGGCTTGGGTTCAAAATTGGCTTGATCCCTAGCAGAGTTGCCAATCTATTAGGTCTCAAAAGTGTAGGTTTTTAAACCATAAGAGGGTGCCAATATCTTAATACACCTTTGGCCCACAAACAAGGTAAACAAGGTTGATTACCTCCTACTCTTCAGGCTCTCCTAGACCTAGATTTAAGGTTGGATGTGGTTCCTTGATTGATCAATCTGCTCACTATGGCACATTAGGGTGGAGTAGATGCAAAGCTTGATAGCTATTTCCTATTGAAAGTATTTGGATTCAAAATAGTGAGTTTTATTTTGTATGTAATATCCTAAGTATGACCAATTCCTACTCCTATTGGGTGAATGGAGTGGATGTAGATTTCCAAGATAAGTAAACCTATTATTCAAATTAACTTGAATTATTGGGCACTTGAGATGTCTGCACCTTGTGCAGACATGCAATTTTTTTTATTACAATGTTCTTTTATGATACCATTGGTATCCCCTCAAGTTACTATGAAAGCATGAAAGGACCTTTAATTCTTAAGTTAATGGAAACCAATCAAAATAAATTCTCTAAAAGGATTTTAACCCTGGGCAAGGACCAATTAAAGTAAACTATTTGAAAGGATTTTTAATTCACATCAACCAAAAACCAATCAAAGAATCCACACGGTAACAAAAAATGTGCTCTGATAAATCTTGCAAACTTAAATAGCTTGAAAAGGCCACTTTGGAGACAACAAAGTAATAGATAAGAATGAAAATTGACATAGTAATCGAACAGTGAAAATGGATTATGAATTATAAATAGTCTTCTCCATTGTATTACTTCAAAATATAAGCATTATAACATAAGTGTTTTGATATGATATGGATGGATGGATTATGCAATATATATTCTTACTAATGCCTAGTCTAATGGAATGGAATATGATATGATGATGATGATGATTCCAAAATAGGGCCCTAGTTTCCCTATTTTTATGGGAAGCAATTAGCATAAACATGAAAATGCTAAGAGTTTGTTGGTGGGTGAACTACAGTCCGTTAATCTCCAGCAAGTCCCTGTGATCATCAAAGACCTATTCAAGGCTCATGCACCATGATCATGTATCCAAAACCATAAAACTCTAGTCCCCTATTATTTTTTCTCTTACTTGGCCTATGCAATTAATGAGTTAACCTTCAATAAATGCTCAATGTACCCACTTTTTATATGAGTGTTTGCCAAGATGTTCATGTGTTTTTTTAAATACCTCATCTTCATCATTGATTGCATCAAGAACAACTGGAAAGTAGTGAGCTATCTCATCCTTCCATGTATCTTGATCTTTCAATTTTTCTTCCTCAAAGAAGTTGGGCAAGGCCATACTCAGTGGTTGACTAAAGTCACTTAACTCGTGTCAAGATGTTATGGAAATATTTATGTGCTTTCATAATCTCTTGATATTCTTGTAGCACAATACTGTTGTCTACCTTCTTTTCTATGATGTGAGACTCTACTTACTTCATTTTGTCATTTAATCTGTCATGTTCCAATAGTGTTGCATGTGTTTTTTCATCAATATGGAAGACCTATTCAGCATGCTTATACATATCTTCAAACCTCATGCAAACTATCTATGATGCCATTTCAAATATGGTGGTCTTGAAATTTCCTTTTAACTCTTATTTTTCTTTCTAAACTTTTACATTTCTTTGTTTCCAATAGGTGGTCTCTGGAATTTCCTCTAGCACCTTTCTTTCATGCTCAACCAATGGAGAGTAAATCCCTAAGGAATAATGTAGTCTATCCCTATAGCTGATTAGCTCCTATTTTAACCTTTCATTTTCTTCTATCAATCCCTTGTTATCCCTTACTAGATTCTAAATTTGAGCCTTAGTGAACTTGGCCACATTCACATTCAAGTCAACAGTTTCCATGGGATCTGTCTCTCCAACTCTTTGCACCAAAAGATGTCCAAATTTTTTATCATGATCAACAAAGGAAAGCTTTTTTCTTGGTGGGTAAAGTGCCCATATCTGTAAAGTAATATTTTCAATATTATATCCTAATCCAATATAGATCTTATCACTAGCTTCATCTTTCAAGTGAAAATTTCTATTCTTTCTCTTTAGAAAGCTATCAAACACAATGGCTGAATTGATATCCCATCCTAGGAGGAGAATAACCTCAACTTATTGCAATAATGCCCTTCCTCTTTTAGCAGTCATGTTCTTCATTTCCCTATCAATTTCATGTTGAATCTCTCTTAGGGAATATGTTTACTTTACATGGTCAATGTCTTTTAGCCTTTCGCTTATCACCTTTCCCTTATACTCATAGATGAAAGCCTTGAATTGTGAAGTTTTAATGAATGTATCATCTTTAATGAATTCTTGACTAGCACGGTGTCTCACATCATCAGATAACTCATTAGAAGTTTCAAAGGTAATCACACTCCTTTCTAGTGGAATTTCATATTGGGTAATTACAAGAGTGTTGATCTATGTGGCCTTCTCTACTTCCTCAATATCATCTCCAACCATGATTGGGGTGTCAACTGAGAATCTCACCTCTAGAGTAGGATGTGGTGACAAATGACCCAATGGTGTTATATTTTCTACTTGTCTCCTAGAGACAACACTTTTTCTCTTCTCAAATGCCACCAAAGGTACATCCTTTATTATTTATTCTTCTTCTAAAATCAAGTGCTCAACTATTTCCATAGGGTCTTGAATTTCATGAAAGGCTTCCACATATGATGGGTTATTATTCATTCTCCAAGCTTGAGCCATAACAATTCTATTGTATGAATTTGTTCTCATGATCACTTGAATTTCCTCACAGTTCCTGGTGACATCATTGACATGGAACTCATGCTCATATCCTTTTAGTTTTTGAGAAATATTGGCATCATAGATGAAATGCTCAAGGTTAAATTTTTCTCTCTTGTTTCCCACTGAAAATCCATAATAATCTAACTTGCTACCAACCAAGTCATACCATGTATCAACAATAATAATAAAGTCACCAAAACAAAGAGTAGAAGGCATGAAAGTTTTCCTTCCATAGCTTTTCAAATGCATGAAGGCTGAATAAGACAATTTTCTTATGATCTCAAGGTATGCAACCCTATCTGGCATAGTCTTAGGTAGTAAACATGGTGCTGCCTCAAATCCATATACTCTAATAATAGTATAGTTTGCAAATTCCTACCAATCTTCCCAATTGTGATTTATTCTCCTATCATGACCCTTTTTCTTTAGTTGGAGGAACCTTTGTACTTTTGGGGATAAATTATAATCATATTTGTGGCCAAGAAATTTGTATAAGGGTTTGACAAAATTTTCTTCTAAGTACAAGTAGTGGGTTCTCCCACATCTACTATCCCACATGGATGTCCACATTTGCACTGGTCTAGAATTACCATCACTATCTAGATCTTTTATTCTCAATTCTTCTCCCCATATGCCCATCACTTTCCCTTCATATAGTATCATATGCATAAGAAGTGAATAGTGTTTGAAGCAAATAACTTCACTATTGTTCTTAATAGCATTAAGAGCACTGTTAATGGCCTCAGATAAATACTCTGCATAGTCATAGGGCCTAGCATCCTAGCTTTGAATGTCCATAGCCATAACCATGTGAGCTATAGTCATGTTATCAGGAGCATCAACTCCCAGTACTTGGCCATCTGAATAGTATGTGTATTAATAGAATTCTTCAATCAAATCTACAGAGAATGGGGGAATTTCATCACTAAAAAACCTCCTAGGTTGATTCCCTGGACCTTTGGGCCTGTGAAAAGGAAACTTCCACCTCTTATAGCTTGTATCAGTGGAGTGATACTCTTCCAACAAGTCTCTCATCCATAATTTCATCTTCACCGATGTGTCCAATTGGAAAACCATACAAATATAATCATGTGTTATAATCATGAACTTTCACACATCCTGCAAGTGAATTTCCCTTGTTTTTGGATTATAATTCTTTTCCAGTGCTTTGATTAGTTCTACATTCATAAAAACATTTGGCAT
>VDFB02168118.1:208813720-208852168 GCA_007258455.2 Sequoia sempervirens | reverse complement strand
ATATATATATATATATATATATATATATATATATAAAATCTACTCACAAATTTCCACAAATCACTAGTTTGCATCATCTTAAAATTCTTAATTGTTTAGCTGCTATAGGTCTTCCTTAGACAAAAAGTGAGACACAGTATTGTGATTTCACCCCGAGTTATAAGATTACCATTCATATAAGTTTCAACTATTCACATGTAATATAGATATAATTTTTTATTAGTTGCATACGTCTACACTTGACACCATCAAGTAATAGGGAGGTGGAGGACCGCGACAAGTAGGGTGAACTTTGTGACCCTAAAATTTCATTATAATCATTCTACAAATTTAGTTAATCTTACATTTCAAAATAAAATTTGTGACAAATTTTGGGAACCTAAGGAGATACTTTCTCTTGCACTTCTAGGGTTTTTCACCTAAAAGAAGAGAGATCTAGGTCCCAAAATGCTTATGTAACACTAAAATTAGGGTGAAGTCACAATAGTGGTTTACAATTTGATGGAGGAAGGAAAACTAAGAAAAAATGACCCCATTGCAAAAAATTTGGTTTTAGGGGTTCAAATGAACCTATAAGTTCAACCGAACCAAAGAGTGGTTCAACTGAACTAGGGTTTGAATGAACCTATTTAATTAGTAGCCCACATTTCCTACCTAAAAAACAAAAGGAAAATTCATATTGAGGGGGGTTCAAATGAACCCTGGTTCTAGCGAAACCCCCTTTTCCTTGATTTTTGACCTTGTTCACAAAAAAAACCTATTTTTTATGCTTTGAAGCTCGGGTTGAGGATGAAAATGGAGAAATATTTACAAACCCAACTGGAATTAGTTAGTCCTCAGAACGAGCTATCCAATGAATATAAATTTAATATGTTTTGGTTTTATTATGTACTTGTTTTTTAAGTTTTATTAAACATAGGTTTTTCATTGAAAATGAAGGTCTTTGTTCTGCACATATGGAAAAAGAGTAGATTATCAAAAAAAAAAATTGAAAAATATGAGTGCACTAGATATTGAAGTCCTTGGTTCAACAAAAAAAAATTGAATTTCTATATATACAAAAAAAGTTACGTGTTATACGACCGCACTATGTTTGAATTGTAATTAGTTTGACTTTGAAACTTTATTAAAGAAAAAATATTCAATAAAAAACTATCTAACTAAGTGGAAGCACTAGATATTGGAGTTAAAAATATAAATTCAAAATAATTATAATGTTATCCTTCATGGAAAAAAAGTTGTGTTATACAGTGTGCGTCACTTTTTAAAAATGTTGTTTTTTGAAAAAAACCAATTTTCGTGGGAGATGGAAAAAGAAGTACAATCTGATTCCAAATTTTTTGAAAAAAATAGTTTAATAATATACAGAAAAAATTTGATGAGACTCTAGTTTGCATCATCTTCAAATTCCTCACGGTTTAGCTGCTATAGGTGTTTGAATGTGAAGATTTAGTTAAAAATAATAATTTTAGTGTCTAGTTTGGCAAAAAATTGTAAACCACTATTGTGGGATCACCCATTAGGATGTATGTTATGTGATGTGATGTAAATGAACTTAACTAAATGCAATTGACTGATTAAAATGAAATAAAATGAATGCAAAAGTGTAATTTAAGCTATGTTTGAAAACACATTGTGATATGCAAATAACTATGAAAATGAAGAAATAATGCAAAATAGAAGGTACAGGGGTAAATCTGAGTGCAACTAGATAAAATATGAGTTGTTTGGAATTTTTGGAATGTTGATGAATTTGATTGGTTTTTCACAGTGGGACTCATTCGCCTAGGGTGGCGAATTAGTCCTACTGATGAAAAAGTGTCGGGAACTGATTTCTGACAGTCGAGATTCAAGATCTGACAGAATACAGATTTTCATACTTCAGGTGGGACTCATTCACCAAGGGTGGTGAATCAGTCCACTCCTAGATTTCTGAAAAATTAGACAACTCTACAACACCAGATTTAGGAATGTTTGAATGTTAGGTTGTTGGAGTCAGTTCTACAGGAAACAAACAAAAAACACTCAATAAGTTTGAAATAGTGATATGTTGACTTGAAGAGCCTAGTTGACTTGATTTCCACTTTTCAACACCTTTAAACCCATCAAATTTGCAAAACAAAGACTACAAAGACACATGGAAAGGGGAAAAATGTTGGAGGGTTAGAAAATAGGGGTTTTCCTTGGTCAAACCTCGCTTTGGTAATCAAACCCAATAGAAATAAATGAAAATGAATAGGAAATGTAAACTAAAAACATGCAAATGCTATTAACTCACCAAATCCTTGCTCTTGTAAGTCTGAAGTAATGTTAATGGCTGCTTCAAAGTGCTTCAAGTTGCTTCAATTGATGATGTAAGATGCTTGATTGTAGGAGATTATTTGAATGACTTAGGAGATTGAATACTTGAGTGAGGAGATGTAAAATGAGGTGAAAACACTTATTTATACAATTCTTGTGCCTTACTATCCATTCATACCTCATCACATGCCGACATCAAGTGACTTTTAATAAAATCTCGAAAGGAATTTTGAAATATTTTGAATTTGTGGCCAAGGGGGAATCATTTTCCACCCATGCCGAATGGGTTGCACCTAGGACCTAAAAACAAGTGTCAGAAATAATGTTGTATTTAATGTTATTTGTCGGGATAATATGCAAAGATACACTTAATTAAGAATATGAGGGCATAAAGAGACAAAACAAAGCATGAGAAAGGTTTAAATAAGGAGATGTGTCTAGAAAAGCGTGAAGGCTTGTTACAAGACTTTACAACACTTCAATATAGCATTTGTTGATGTGTAAAAATGTGATTTTTAGGTGAAATGTATTAAATAGAGTCTAGAATAATGTAGAAATTTCTTACAACACTTCACAACACCTTCACAAGACATCATTCTTTGAGTTTTAGTACCTAAATAAGCATGTTCAAGCCATGATACAACACAAAATCAAAGCAACATAGTTTCAACACCATGAAACAAGACCTAAAAGGCCATGAAAATGACAAAGGACCATTTTTCTACAACATATTTAGCCCCCACTTTAGTGAGAGGACAAACTTGCTTCCTCACACTAAAGTGGCCATGAACATTAAGGAGAGGGTTCAAATATAATTACATTAGCAAGATGGAATGCAACAATCAAGAGGGATGATCAAGCCCCTAGGATAAAGATCCCATGGAAAACTAGACATAAGAACAAAGGAACACACAAGTGTTGAAATGAATTGAATGAAGCTTCTATCATCAATCCAACTAGTTGTGAAAAGAGATCTAGGCTAGTTTTTTTTAAAAAGAGAATGTGTACTCACTCTAGGGCCATGGAACTAGTTGTCTGTGGGGTGAGAAAGCCCAAAAATTAAGATACATACACTAGCTGGTATGCACTCACAAACACAAAAGTGTCTATGGGGAAAATTCATGCCGCTAGTTGGGCTTCCCACTCAACCATGCCAAAGTTATACCACTTGATAACTTTAACAAGGCGCCACAAATCCAAATGAAATGTAAATGTCAGTTTAAGTTTCATGTGACAAGCAAAATATGATGGCACCACAGGCATGCAAGTTGTGTTATGCAAGGTGGCCAAAAAAATAAGATGGCTCCACAGGCATGTAAGTTGTGTTATGCAAGGTGGCTGAATGAGAATGCAATAAATTTAAAAGATTGTTCAAAGGAGTCTTGTTCAGTTTATGCAAGGTCATTCACTTAGGGAACATTGTGTCTAATGTCTCCAAGAGAGGACCAATCAAAGAATAACTATATATTCACAACTTAGGGGATGCGGTGTGTTACATCAGACCACAAAGAGGAATGTAATATGCTTAGAAAGATCACACTTATGAAGGACATCACACCCAATTTCATCCACTAAGTGACAAACACATCACGAAAATGACAAGGCTACACTAAGAAGCATGAATGCACAATGAAATAATGGTAATGTATGCTCCCCACTTTATAGGAATTGCTACACATTGTTCTGTGAGAAATTACTTGAAAGTAGGGAAGAAAAGAAAAGGAAAAAAGAAAACAAGACATGAGAGTCAACCTAGAAATCTCTATGCCAAGTCATATGTTTTAAAGGTAGGCTACGTCATGTCAAAGAAAAATGAAAAAAAAAGAAAGGGAGGAAGCTACCCCCCAGAAAAGAAAGAACACCAAACACATAAGGGATCTATGGATTTGGGGTTAGTATGCTCATTGCTACAATGTTTTTAGGAAAGAGCATGGAATTGTTATCATTCCCCAAAGCACATAGAACTAGAAGAATGACACAAAAAGAGCAAAAATAAAGGTCCATTTTGAGTCAACATGGAAGAGACATTGCAGTCTCAACGCTTTGCATCATCCCCAAAAGGGAAACACAAGTGAAATGAAAAGAAAATGAAAAGGAAAGAGCTTTTGGGTCAACATGAAGGAGACATTTTGGTCTCAACGCCTTGTGTCATCCCCAAAAGGAAAACACAATAAAGATAAGAGAAAAAGGAAAAAAATGACCATTTGGGTCAACATGGAAGAGATGTAGGGCATCTCTATGCTTTGCGTCATCCCCAAAAGGAAAACACAAAACAAAAATGAAAGGACAAGGACCATTTGGGTCAACATGGAAGAGACATAGGGCATCTCTACGCTTTGTATCATCCCCAAAAGGAAAACACAAAACAAAAATGAAAGGACAAGGACTGTTTGGGTCAACATGGAAGAGACATAGGGCGTCTCTATGCTTTGTGTCATCCCCAAAAGGAAAACAAAAAACAATGCACGATAAATAGAAAAATAAAGGTACAAATAGAAGAAGTGTACAAGGAGAGAAAACATCAAACGCACAATATGGGCGAACACAATACACACATGAAAAGAGAAAGAAAATAAAGGAAAATTAATGCAAATGTAAGTCAACCATTAACTAAGTTATTGGTTTCTAAATCTTGGATGAACAATCAAAAAAATGAACAGCAAGGTTAAGAGACAAAAACAAATGCATTACAAGGACAAGGCTAATAAAGGCTTGACCCCCACAAAGTGGAAATGCAAGAATGAGCTGAGATGGGTGATGGGCAAGGGTCTTGCAACAGTGAGAATAGTAAACTCTACAACTATAGCATGATAGAGGGGTTTATATTAGTTTAAGGTATGATGGGGAAACAATTGATATTAGTGAAGTGATACTTATTTAGTATGTCTTTCAATGTCCGACATTCTTCAGTTCGATGTCCAAGGATACAATGATATTTGCAATATGGTATATGAGAATCGTTAGAATGAATGACCAACCTATTTGAAGGTGGTAAGAGGATAAGAGCTTTATTTAAAAGCAGTTGAAGTCTCCTTTAACATTCAAGTGGAGGATGTGTAGGAAACTTTATCTTCTTCAATTTGTATGGTCGTTTGCATTTACTACGTTTCTCCTTTTTCATGAATAGGAGGAAGAGGACCCATAGGGATCCTAACATCCTTGTCATTAGAAGGAGAGAATGGTTGTTCACGAGGAAGGAGAATGTTCAAGTTAGGAGGAGGATTCAAGACCATTGTACTAGCATCCCGAATTCTCCTAGGTTGTAGAGGATGTCTGTCAGGATGAGAAGGATCTTGATATCCTAGTCCTATTGTATGTGCTTTAGTCATGTCGGGTTCACCAAAATGTGAATTTTTTTGGGAACCTAAGGAGATACTTGCTCTTGCACTTCTATGGTTTTTCACTTAAAAGAAGAGAGATCTAGGTCCCAAAATGCTTATGTAACACTCAAAGTAGGATGTATGCTATTTAATATGATGTAAATAAACCTAACTAAATAATTGACTAATTAAAATGAACTAAAATGAATGCAAAAGTGCAATTTAAGCTATGTTTGAAAACACATTGTGATATGCAAATAACTATGAAAATGAAGAAATAATGCAAAACAAAAGGTACAAGGGTAAATCTGAGTGCACCTGGATGAAATATGAGTTGTCTAGAATGTCTGCAATGTTGATGAATTTTACTAGTTTTTCACAGTGGGACTCATTCGTGCAAGGTGGTGAATTAGTCCTCCTACTGATGAAAAAGTGTCAGGAACTAATTTTTGATAGTCAGGATCCGAGATCTGACAAAAGACAGATTTTTCAGACTTCAGGTGGGACTCATTCACCAAGGGTGGTGAATTAGTACACTCCTAGATTTCTAGAAAATCAGACAGAAACTCTGCAACACCAAATTTGGGAATGTTTGAATGTCAGGTTGTTGGAGTCAGTTCTGTAGGAAATGGATAGAAAACACTCAATAAGCTTGAAATAGTGATATGTTGACTTGAAGAACCTAGTTGACTTGATTTCCACTTTTCAACACCTTTAAACTTGTCAAATCTGCAAAACAAAGGCTGCAAAGACACATGCAAAGGGGAAAAATGTTGAAGGGTTAGCAAATAGGGGTTTACCTTGGTCAAACCCCGCTTTGATAATCAAACGCAAAAGAAATAAATGAAATGAAAAGGAAATGTAAACTAGCAACATGAAAATTCTATTAACTCACCAAATCCTTGATCTTGTAAGTCTGAAGTAATGTCAATGGCTGCTTCAAAGTGATTCAATAGTTGCTTCAATTGATGATGTAAGATGCTTGATTGTAGGATATTATTTGAATGACTTAGTAGATTGAATATTTGAATGAGGAGATGTAAAATGAGGTGAAAACTACTTATTTATACAATTCTTGTACCTTACTATCCATTCATGGGTATGTGTAGGATCATGACGGGTCAAAAAGTGGCAATATGATGGGTATGTGGCTGACGACCTTTTCTTTACCAAAAATTGATGAAATAAAAAGGGTTTTTAAAGGAGATTCTCAACTTTCCACCAATATAAATTATTCTTTATTTTGAATTGAATAAGTAATTATTATTCATTTTCTATTTGAATTAGGACTAAAGTCCTGATTGATAGGTTGATTGAAAAACATCTATAGCTTTCAAACGGTATCACATTTTTTGAATCCAAAACATGTGTCACATTCTATGCTTCACATACTATAGGAAGAAAAAAAAAATTAATTTCATGAAGTTTTGACTAAGTTAAGGTGGTCAGACATACGATTTTTTATATTTTTTAAAAGTTGTAATAAAAACTTCATAATTAATTATTTACTTGGAAAAAAATTACATAAAAATATGCATTACATCGAGACATGAGTCCTCTACTTATATCTAAAATATTATAAAAAAATATTATCATTTTATTGTGGTTAGGGTGGCCAAATAGACACCTACTTATTTTTTCCCTGAAATTTAAGTATGAAATTTCAAATTTTCACTAAATATATATATATAAAACAAACCTAGTAGTTTAGAAACTACATTCGGGTGGGTGCATGAAGTTGGTCACACTTTTGTGGCCAAATGGATTTTTTTGAAAGAATGCTTGGCATGTTATGCTGCCTTTCGCATTGTATGATTTTAAAAGAAAAAAAAGTGAAAACTGTATCATTTTCTATTTATTGTTTCTTAGCTCTGCCCGTGGCCAAAAACCCTCACTTTCGCGCTCTCGTTCTAGGAGGAAGGATTTCTACGAATTTCATCAACAACAGTTGGATTTTCTTTGCAAATATGGCGCCACGATGACGAAGAGGTGCGAGAGGTAAGTATTGTTTGCTATTTGTTTTGAATTTTTTAGTTTGAAACTGATTTTGTTTGTTTTAGGTTAGATTTGATTGTTTTTTTTTAATTTGTAGGAAATCCTACAAATTCTCAACAAGAAGAGGAGGTAAATCCTCAACAGCAAAATCCTCAACAAAATCCTGAAGCCAAAATCATAAACAAAAAATCAACCTCCCCACCAATCCTCCAATACCCTCTCTAGCACTCAAGAAAATTTGAGGAGTGACATTGAGAACAATAGAAAACAACTTGAGGATGTTATCAGTAGGTTGAGTGATCCAAATGCTTCAACCACAGAAAGAATGCTTCTAGCAAATTCATTGAAAGATATGTTAAAAAATGTATATGTAATCACCCAACAAATATCTGGATGGCAAGATAGAGGCGGTGTGGGCATATTATGTAGACAAATTATCCATGGCAAGTAAAAAATTTAAGTACTAAAAGATTGATTTGTGCTCTATTACAGTGACCACTAAAATCAAAATCTTACCCTCAGTGTAAAGGGTTCCTATTCATTGGTTCCATCACCAACTGATTAGGAACCTTTTTTATGATAGGTGGTACTTGGTCTTTGATTACCCATCGTGCAACAATTGTGAAGTCCCCAATATTTTCTTAGGAAACTATATAGTGAGTTCGTATTGAACCAAATCCAAAATTATTTTGATATGAGAGAGTTCCATGGGAGAGGTAGGGGTCGGCTTAGGATAGGCTCGGTGCATAGCTGGATCCTGCATGGCAAGGGAGACGACCTCTCGCTAGAAGCGCCTCATGAGAAACACATTGTGATGCCTATCATTGTGAAGGTGTAGGCATAGAGACATTGCAAGAAATCACAATTTTGACACGAGTGTCATCCATCCCGCGATGAGTCTGACGTACAAGCGCCATCGGGGAGTCTTGGTGGTGACCTTGAACCCATGTGTTTGTCAATCTTCACGAGGGTCCTTGTTGTTATGACCCTCTGGCACTCGGGGAGGTGCTCACGTGGGATCCATATGCTACTATGGAAGCAGTCGTATGCATCTCTGAGGATGGAGAGGATGAAACAGGAAATTTTGCATGATGCATATGGCATTAACACACGAGGAAAGAAATTCAACATGTTCGATTTAAAGTTTAATTTAAATTTTGATTGTGAAATGCAGATTAACTAATTTAATTTTATTACTTTGGTAAATTCTTGAGGGTCATAGATGTTGGTGGATACACCAGTCCTCCCCCTACTTATTTTTGTAGTACACCTATTAGTGGGTTATGTAACTAGTAAACAATAATAAATTTATTACATATTAATAGCGTTGTTTTACGAATGGTATTTTAATATGTGATTTTGGATATTGAATAGGGTAATGTTGGAGGTTTCAAGGAAACACCTCCTAGTGCCAGTAGATTTGATCAAACGTTCATGGAGGTAATATAGAATAAAGAGAACTTAACTAATGAATTCTAAGTTTAATAGATTTGTGTATTTTATATTCATATTGTTGGTTACATTGCATTACACATCATTCAAACTCAAAGTATTACTTCAAATTTGATAACTAATAATAAAAAATATATAGTTTAATACTTTTACTCAAAATTTTGTTCATTAGATCTCATACATTATAAGTCATCACATGGATCGCTATTGTAACTTTTTTGTGATTGAATAATTTGTTGTTTTATTTTTAGATGTTGGTGACATAAGCACCGCCAATTGTTATGAGGGCAATGGATATTGGTGTTTCCTCCGCTATACAATCCTCGATGGCTCTAATAGGGGAGGTATGAGGCAAATTACTAAATTTTAATTTACATTCGTTGTTATAAATGAACTAGTTCTAGTCAAAAATCAAACCATTATTGATTCATAGTTTAATTCCTATTTGGATGGTTTATACAGGGCTTGAGCATGCCAAAACATCGGCGTGAAAATATTTCCATCAAGGAGAGTGATCGTGAGATGGTCATAAGTGATTATTTTGTTAAATATATCAATTTTTATAATGTAATTTCTATATATTAATGTCTTTACTTCTTATTGTAACTATTGTCAATTAGATTTGCACCCTGCTGAATGCAAGATTCAACAATCTACTGAAATATGGAAACCTTGTTCAGATGCGCGTGATCTGAATGAATAAGGAATCTCTAGAGTGAGCGGGTTCTCCGAATGATAAAATTTATTCTAAGTGTTTTTCTGAGGAAAGGGATAGAGAAAGAAGACTGAAATGAAAACTATGAATTAAAATGATTTTTAGGACTTGATAATAACTTAATGATGACTCTAGTTTTTCCCACAAACAACTTTTAGAAAAAAAAAATAGTATTTCACAATTCCTCATGAACACTAAACACATGAATAATTTACATGAAGATTCCAACCTAAATAAAACATGCAACCTATATTTTATGAACTTTATGTGCCAAAATTACAATTCTAGGACATAATAAGGATTCTGCAAAAGAGAAATCACAATATAACATCAAACTAAAACCACAAAAGAAACAGAATTGAGGAATAGGAGTGTTGCTTTATTCAACTAAAGGAGTATACTATAATCTAAAACTGAGTACAAAAAGGTTTACAAGCTCAAAAATGTGTATGAGCAAGAAACTGTCTACTGAACTGAGAGAGAAAAAGACTAAGTCTTTTCAAAATATATCTCAAGAAACCCTAATCCGAGCTCACAAAGAATCTCAAGTAAAAAAGCTTCAAACTGTCTCAAAAGATTGCATAAAAGCAGAAAAAAGCATATTGCTTTTATGACCAAACCGTAAAGCCTCTAAAAATAGGTTGAATCTTCTTTAAAAGCCAGAAAAACACCTTATCTATCCAAGATGAGAGTCAAATCCGACCAAGAGAAAAATTGAATACAATCTGCTAAAAATAGCAAGAAATCATAAAACAATTTACAAAAGATTGCTTTACGATTCTGCTTTACATGATTGCAGATTTTACAATTTGTCTATTTTTGCAATTAAAGATTGCAAAATCTTTTGCAAAAAAAATTACAACCTTATCTCACCCATACAATGCTTTAGTTTTCTTCTAAAAAATCATAAAAATATACAAGACAACTCTACTCATCAATATCCCTAATTGATTTCTTCAAAATCAATTCAAAAAAAAGAGAGTAGATAATTGATTTCCTTGAGAACACAAAAAGCCTAAGTGATCAAAGATTTACCCCTAGGTCATAAGACATTCAACATCCATACTCTCATTGTTTTCTCTCAAAAACAATAAAATTAAGATATTAAAATCTCTAAATTCTTCTAAGGCACAAGGGTGAGTTATCAATAAAACACAAGCCCTAAAGACTTTAACACAACGACCTAGGCATATAAATTTTCGGCCTTTCAAACATTAGCTTCAGACTTTGATTTCATAATGCAAAGGTAAACTAATTCGAATTTCCCACATGCTAATGTCAAAGGTGAATATTTGAAGGCAATTATAATGTTGGCTCAAATTAGGGCATGAGACAAAAGAGGTCAAACCCTAAAAAATATTTCATTTTTGCAATCATCGTTTGGAAAAAACTTGCTCTGCCTGAGAGAGCATGCTGCCACCATGATTGAGCTCAAGTTGTAGTTCGTGTGCTTTGAGAAACTTCACTACTAAGCTAAATCTTTGACTGAGTAAGCTTGATTTGTTTGTTATTATAGTTCTTTACTCCATTCAAAGAACAAGAAAAACCATTAAGGTTGCGGTCTATTCATGCTTGTTTATGATTTCCTTACATTTCATGTGACTATGTCTTGGCCGCTATGCATGAGCTCAAGCCTTTTATCTGAAAGCTTTCATGAAAGAGCTTGCTCGAGGGTTTTGTTCTTTATTGCACACAAGGTAACATAGCTATTATCATAGTTTTTATAGCCTCACTCTTCACGCATTTCTAGTCTTATAGCCACGACTTTAACACAGTATTTTACACATTTGTGGTGGCTCCTTACTTCCTGTGCTTATTATTTTGTTACTTCTATTTTCTTTGTCTCCATTGACCATCTTATATGAGCTCACACTGGATGCTTTGCTTGGGGTTTTTGAGACTTTACAAAGCTTTGGCTGTGGCTATGAGCATTATTCTACAAGCTTGAACTGGTAAATCTTGCTCAAAGCATTTATTTCATTCTTTAGAACTTAAAGAACTTTTCTTTTATTTAAGAAATCACGGCCATACACAGGCTGCACCATGTATATCTTAGAAAAGCATTTTTTAGAGCTTCTAGGCTCAACCCAAAATAGGAATCTCACATTTTTGTATATTTGAGGACAAACCCGTTAATGGGTATCATGAGATTTGAATAAAAATTGCGTTCTCCATTTTGAAGCTTGACCCATCAAAAGAAATTCACATTTTTATATTTTCTGAAACAAAACTAGACATGGATATCTATTATTCTGAAGAAAAACTTAATCATTATGATTTACCTTTGTACTCTTTTGTTTCATATAAAATCCCCATATGGGTTATCACTGTAAATTGTATTTGCTGTATTTAAAATCAAACCCCAAATGTGCGTATTCAGGAAACAAAATATATTCATTGTGCATTCAATTTATAAGCTCGACCCATGATGGCTGGTGCTCTACTTTGACATTTTGTTGAAAACCCTTGCATGGGTAAGCTGGAAATTGCATTAAATCTGTTTCCTTTGATGTTCATGTTAAAAATAGCTTGATCCCTGAAGACTTATTTATATTTCTGTATCTATCATTTTTGTTAAGAAGAGTACCTATGAATGCGTTATTATTTCCATACTGTTTTCTCTGCACACACAATTTTTGGATTACTTAACTCTACCATACAACAACTCTTGCTTTCTATCCTTGCACTTCACATTTGATAATGAGAATAGTTAATGAGCCCATTTTTGCTTAGTGACCACAAGTACCCTGATAGAACAGTGGCATCTATATTTTCCAGGCATCTAGGCCACTTTGATGCTACCTCCTTATTGACTTTCCTTGAAGAAACTCAAGATGATTAATTTTCTTGATTCTATTCCTAGATTTATGCAAAAATTTAAATTGAAACACTGTAATTCTAATGACTGCATCTTACTTGATTGCTTTAGCCAACATGACTAACACTTCAAAAACACCTTTCTGTTATGTTTGTCATTTCCTTATCATTCTGGAACAATCATTTCACATTGTAATTCTTAATGTCATATTTACTTATTAGCCAAACTGGAACTGACTGTTCATTACCATTTGAATGCAATATCTATGCATCCATACTCTTGGGTTTCAACTTGGCACTCTTCATGCATTTTTATGCTCCTCATAATAAACTGTTTCATGAATTTACCCTCTTTTGGGATGAAAATTAAAACAATTTTCCTTCATTAAGGCATAATGTATGCCTGTTCACTATCCTTGGTTGTGAAAAAGAACACTGATGAACTGAACCTTGCATGACATATGATCATGATGAAAAAATATCACTATAGAGAAAGAACGTGATCCACAGAGCAATGTTTGATATAAATATACTCAGCTGAATTATATGAGCGGATTAAACTCACTGTTCACCTATAGCTTTCAGAAAAAAATTTACCTAATTTTTATGAATGCACAGTTGATTTAATGCTTGATAGATAATTCTATTTAACTCTTTCAATTGTATATCCTTTCCTTTTCCTAATGAATATGATGATGTAATTACTATCTCTTTATCAGCCCACTTGTGATGAATAAGGGCAGCATGTCGAGCTCTACCCTTGCGGGAGCCCATTTTTCTCCACATGCTTGGTCTTCGAATAATAAACTGCATCATGATTTTCCCTATACCTGCACAAGGAAACAAACAATGTTAGCATAAAAACAAGATATGATGATCATACTAATGTTTCTCCTTCAGATTATTTCCTTGCACACTACTTGATTGTTTCAGTCAATGAGTAACAACAGACTGCATTATTGTATGTGATTCATATAGGTATCTTCATAATCAGAGCCTCTAACATCCCCCTCTTTTCTCTCCTACAGGTCAATGGAGCTTGAGAAGATGAAGGTGCACCATTTAGTGTCGACCATTAGCCAATCAGGCAATGATGATTATGTCATTACTTATGTGATTTCTTCTTTTGTATCTTCCATAGTGTAGTGTGCTATATTAAGGAAGCACTTTGACTGTCTCTTCCATGACTTGTGTGGATATTTGATTTCATCGTATGCTTTTCATTTCGAAAAGAAAATGCATTCCAATGCAATGTTGTATTATCATTTGGATTCTTGCAATCAAATGAAGCTATGTAAATATGAATCGCTTTATGAAATGAATGAAAGCATTTAAAATGCTCTGTTGCTTATATGCCCAATTATGTACTTCATTTAATTGTAAAACATTGAATAGCACTTATGAAACTATGTTCTTCTTTTCAAAGCACAACTGTCACTTGAAGAATAATGAACAAAGTGTAAACAACACTTAAGCATAATAAAGAAATAACTATAATTTCACCTTAAGATATAACAATGTTCAGCTAGCTCCATCAATTGAGTTGTGGGAAAAAATTGGTAACATTTTGGCGATTTCCGCTAAATGCTTTCCTGCTAAGCATAGATCAGTGTCCTTAAAACCCTCCATTGGGCGCGGAGTCAAATATGCCCCTTCTTGAAACTCAGAAACTAGAACAACAATACTCCAAATAGCAGCAAAAGAAACAAAACTGAACTAAAAAAAAACTAATAGGCCCTAATGGCCAACAGAACATGTGCAGCAGCGCTTAGGGAAAGCAAAACTACTAAAAGCAAATGTACGAAACACATTTATTTGTAAACTATTCTACTTAACTATGAGATAGAACTTATCTCAGAGGCAATGCTTGAGGTGGATCCAATTAACTAGGATAGACATGATGTAGAGGGTCAGGGACTTTGAAATAAACACCAAGTTACAAGACTAACAATGATTCACTCTCAACCTTTCATTTAGGCGCCAACATGGAGATAAGGCCTCAACTTTGCATTCATTACTTATTGGCTTCCCTTATGGTTCCAAACCATTGGAGTGATCTCAAAGGACTCAACCTAACCTGACTTGAATGGTTTTCAAGCCCTAACCCTCTGTCTTAGACCAAAACTCACCTTTGCTCCTTAAGCAGCCTTCTAGCCCTATTAGGCCTCTAGCGAAGGATTTTAGACTTTTCTCTCAAACTTCCCAAAGGAACCTCCAATCTAATGACAGAATGAGATGAGGTTTATGATCTTACACAACATACTAGGTTCCTGATAGCACTTGTTTTAGACAAACCCTTCCAAAATTTGTTGTCTCCTCAAAAACTAGGCCTAATTAGCCCTCTTTTCCAAAGCAACCCCTCTCTAAACTCAACCCCTAACCATGAAACTTTCAAAAATCTCTTAAAACATCCCCAAACCAAGGATTTTCAAGTTCTTAGTCTTCTATGACACCCCTAACATGCTCAAACACAAAACCCTCCTTAACTTGCCTCAAAACTAGGGCTTCTTGGATCTTGACTTCCCAAACATTTATAAAACTAGTTAATTGACTCTACACCATTAGGAAAACATATTGAATCATTCCCAACTCAAAAACATATCCCTCCTTCAGGTAGATCTCCTGCTGCTACACCCTAGGGTCCAACTTCAAGCACTTTTCACTATCAAATCTTGGTGCACACCATAGTATTCATCTCTCCTACACATTATAGTGTTAGATTGGTATTATACATGTTAGACATGATCCATTTCATAGATTTTAGTCACCATTTTCCATGAAATGGATCATTTATCCATAAAAACTCACAAAATTAGTGCAAAATCTAAACTTTCTAAAGGACAGTCAGATGTATTGTTTAAAGAAACTATTTATTATTGCTTTCAGAACATAGAAAGGTTTAAAAAAGTGTAAATAAAATTTCCAAATTCATTCAACTGAGCATATCCTCAATAGAAATTAGTAGTTTATCAAAAAGACTCCAAAAATGCAAGAAAACTGTGTTCTTTCCTTATTTCCAAAAAATAGTCCGTATAGTACCTTCACAAACTAATCAACCTCTATACAAATGATTATTTTGGGGTTATAGAACTATTACCCAACTGATCCAATCATTTTGGATTGATTACAATGCATAATTACCTCTAAAACACCTAAAACTCATTTTCCCACCTAAATTAGATTTTTGAAAATTTGAATTTCCAAACTCTTATTCTATTAATTCCTATTAACTAGAAACCCTTCCAAACTATTAAATCATTATTATTCAACCTTATTGACATGATTAAAACTTTGTAAACCTATCTAAACCCCCTGGGATACTATTGGTCCAAATACATTTCATTTTGGTCCTAGGGTCCTTATCAGGACCCTTAGGACAGTTGACTCCTTTCAAGTTATTTCCCATTTCAAAAGCCACTATAGGCTTCAAAAGATTATAATTGATGTTTTGATTTTCTTGATAGGTCCTCCTGACCCTTGCACACTCCTAACCCTTGAAGTGTTCCTTGAAGGGCTTGGGTGCTCCTGCACCATTATCCCCAAGAAAGAAAAAACTCTTGCCCCAAGAATCATCTAACTTGCTGTTAGAATACTGCTCCTTGTTCCTGTATCCCTGCATCTTCTGATCACAAACCAAGAAATCACCTAAGGTCACCTTCTTCCTCTTCTGCCAATCTACAATCTTGATAGAATCAAAACATGGACTAGTGTGTCCTCTTGGCTGTTTAAGATCAGTCTGTCCCTCTACCCTGTTTCTGCCTTCATTCCCCTAATTTCTTGATGAAATAACTCCATCTCTATTACCCTCAACTATAGGGAATTCAATATTCCCCACCTTAATACTATCCAAGTCCCACAAATTTTGGTTTTTAGGATTGTATCCTTCACAACCCTGCTGCAACTTGTCTTTTCTCAACCTACCAATGTCTTCCCCTATTTCACCTTGCTTATTCACCTGCAAATATTTCTCAAAATAGATCATAAAACTTTCATTTGATTGCTCCAAAGGAAAAGGCACTAATTTGTATCTAACATCTCCTTTATGCACCAAATATGTGTTATGGAATCCATCAGGCAATGTCCTTCTAGCATACTGCCATGGTCTCCCTAAGATGATATGACCACAAGTCATTGGAATGACATCACAAAGCACCCTATCATGATATGATCCAATTGAGAAATCTACATAAGCCCTCTTACAAATCTCTACATGTTGTCCTTGAGTTACCCAAGTGGCTTTGTAGGGAGTAGGATGATCAAATGTTTCAATCCCTAACTTGGTTATCATATCAACTGAAACTAAATTGCTATGTGACCCTGAATCTATGAGCAATTTGCAGATCTTACCATGACTCAAATGATTTGTTTTGAAAATAGTTACCTTTGGCTCTTGATGAAGTCTTTCTCCTTGCTTAATCATAAGAAACTCACCATCAGTCACAGGGTCTGCCATGAATGTTTTTGGCTCCTCCTTCTTGTCTTCTTCTTCTTGTACCAAGTTAGCTCTTCTATCTCTGCCCTTATCAGCTTGTTCCCATTTAGGACACTTGAAGGAAGGATGCCTTGGTTCATTGCAATGGAAATACCTACCTGTGAATGGTACTCTACCTTGTCCAAATCTGCCTCCTCCTCTAGGAGTGTATCCACCTCTTGAATCAGAAAACACCTCTTTGCCTTTGTCGTTGCTGCTCTTGTCATTGCTGCCTTGTCCTTGCTCTCTATTACCTCTACCCCTATTTGAACTACCTCCTCTTCCACCATTGCTTGATCTTTCTTGCTTCCTTTTCACCTTTTCCTTAGCTCTAATGGCCAACTAAAAACATTCTCCTAATGTCCTTGGAAATTGCAAACCAATCTCATCTTCTAGATTGTACCTCAAGCCGTTGATGTACCTGGCTATTTTCTCATCCTCTTCTTCATAACCGCCTCTGATACTAAGCTTGTGAAATTGCTCAGTATAGGACATCACATCCATGTCCTTTTGCTTTAAATTTTGCCTCATCCTTTTCACATGAATGGTATAATCAGATGGTAGGAACTGCTCTTTGACCAAACTCTTCATCCTAGCCCATGTAGAGACTTTTTCCAATCCTCTAGCCATCCTATCATTCTGAAAACTAGTCCAACATGTCAATGCTATGCCTCTCAACTTGGTTTTGGCAAACTTAACCTTCCTCTCTTCACCCATCTCTTCAAACTCAAAATAGTTTTCTAAGGCATCAAGCCATCCCAACACCTCTTCACTATCCATCTTCCCTTGATAGATAGGCAAGTCTATGTGACTCTTTCCTCCATGACCTTGTACTACCTTCAACAATCTCAGTAACCTCCTTTCCTCAAGGTCCTTTGTCTCATCTGCTACTTGTTCTTGATTTACCCTCACATGCTCTTCATCTTCATCATTGTCTTCTTGGTCTTCTTGGTCTTCTCTCTCCCTACTCCTCTCAAGGTTATTTATACTTATTTGCATGGTCTCTCTCTCCCTTCTCCATTGCCTTTCTTCTCTTGCTCTGTCCTGCTATCTTGCTACTTCTTATTCCCTTCTTTCTCTTCTCTTCCTTTCCAAGATTTCCTTCAACTCTTCCAACTCTCTTGCCAATTGATTTTTTGGTGCCATTGTTGTTTCTTCAATCCCTAAAGGACCTACTTGCTGCTTTGATACCACTCTGATGTAGAGGGTCAAGGACTTTGAAAGAAACACCAAGTTACAAGACTAACAATGATTCACTCTCAACCTTTCATCTAGGTGCCAACATGGAGATAAGGCCTCAACTTTGCATTCATGACTTATTGGATTCCCTTATGGTTCCAAACCATTGGAGTGATCTCAAAGGGCTCAACCTAACCTGACTTGAATGGTTTTCAAGCCCTAACCATCTGTCTTAGACCAAAACTCACCTTTGCTCCTTAAGCAGCCTTCTAGCCCTATTAGGCCTCTAGTGAAGGATTTTAGACTTTTCTCTCAAACTTCCCAAAGGAACCTCCAATCTAATGACTAAATGAGATGAGGTTTATGATCTTACACAACATACTAGGTTCCTGATAGCACTTGTTTTAGACAAACCCTTCCAAAATCTATTGTCTCCTCAAAAACTAGGCCTAATTAGCCCTCTTTTCCAAAGTAACCCCTAACCATGAAACTTTCAACAGTCTCTTAAAACATCCCCAAACCAAGGATTTTCAAGTTCTTAGTCTTCTATGACACCCCTAACATGCTCAAACACAAAACCCTCCTTAACTTGCCTCAAAACTAGGGCTTCTTGGATCTTGACTTCCCAAACATTTATAAAACTAGTTAATTGACTCTACACCATTAGGAAAACATATTGAATCATTCCCAACTCAAAAACATATCCCTCCTTCAGGTAGATCTCCTGCTGCTACACCCTAGGGTCCAACTTCAAGCACTTTTCACTATCAAATCTTGGTGCACACCATAGTATTCATCTCTCCTGCACATTATAGTGTTAGATTGGTATTATACATGTTAGAAATGATCTATTTCATAGATTTTAGTCACCATTTTCCATGAAATGGATCATTTATCCATAAAAACTCACAAAATGAGTGCAAAATCTAAACTTTCTAGAGGACAGTCAGATGTATTGTTTAAAGAAACTATTTATTATTGCTTTCAGAACATAGAAAGGTTTAAAAACATGTAAATTCAAGTTCCAAAGGCATTCAACTGAGCATATCCTCAATAGAAATCAATAGTTTATCAAAAAGACTCCAAAAATGCAAGAAAACTGTGTTTTTTCCTTATTTCCAAAAAACAGTCCGTACAGTACCTTCACAAACTGACCAACCTCCATACAAATGATTATTTTGGGGTTATAGAACCATTCCCCAATTGATCCAATTGTTTTGGATTGATTACAATGCATAATTACCTCTAAAACACCTAAAACTCATTTTCCCGCCTAAAGTGGATTTTTGAAAATTTGAATTTCCAAACTCTTATTCTATTAATTCCTATTAAGTAGAAACCCTTCCAAACTATTAAATCATTATTATTCAATGTTATTGACATGATTAAAACTTTATAAACCTACCTAGACCCCTTGGGACACTATTGGTCCAAATACATTTCATTTTGGTCCTAGGGTCCTTATCAGGACCCTTAGGACAGTTGACTCCTTTCAAGTTATTTCCCATTTCAAAAGCCATTATAGGCTTCAAAAGATTATAATTGATGTTTTGATTTGCTTGACAAGTCCTCCTGACCCCTACACACTCCTGACCCTTGAAGTGTTCCTTGAAGGGCTTGGGTGCTCCTGCACCAAGATAGCACCTCGCCAGTCAACTTGGAAAGTTGGAATGCATTGTGTTCCTTGCATTCTATGATCACATAAGGCCCAGCCCACATTGCATCGAACTTGGAATGATGTCCAAGTTTTCTTTTAAATTCATTCCACTTAAAAACTATATCACCAATGAACTCACGTCGTCTTGCCCTCTTATCAAAAGAATTCTTCATCTACGCCTGATGTATCTCCAGCTGCCTTAGAGCTTCTTTCCTAGCTTCCTCCAGCTCTACCAGCTATGCAAATCTCACCTCAAGAGACTGTTCATTTAGCAATTCCAGTTCCTTAACATAATTTAAAGTTGGCATCTCAATTGAAATGGGTAACTTAGCTTCTCTACCATAAGTTAAAACAAAAGGATAACAACCAATGGACCTTTTAGGAGTTATTATGTTAGCCCAAAGGGCTAACTTTAGCTTTTCGTGCAATGTCCTTTGATTATCTTCAACAATCTTCTTGATTATTCGAATCAGATTCTTATTTGTAGATTCTACCTAACCATTGCCTTACAGATAATAATTGGAAGACGTGTTTAAATAAATATTATTTCTAACTGACTAGTCAAAAAACCTCAAACCAATAAAAGCCAAACCATTGTCAGAAATGATTGAATCTGGAACACCAAATCTCGATACAAGATCTTGATAGAAATTAAGCATCGAAGTCTCGTTTGCTTCCTTGAAAACAACAGTTTTGGTCCATTTTGTAAAGTAATCAGTGGCAATAAGAATCCACTTATGACCCGCGCTTGAAGGCGGATTAATAGGACAAATAAAATCTAAGCCCCACTTAGCAAAGGGCTGTTCTACCTGAATCGGATGCAGGGGCAGTGGTGCAAGTCTTTGTTTTCCAGAAAATAAAGCACATTTCTCACATTTTCTGACCCAAGCAATAACGTCTTTACACAAATCTGGCCAGTAATAACTAGGTCGCATAATTTTCAGGGTTGTTGTTCTTGCAGCAAAGTGACCTCCTAAAGGTCCATCATGAAATTCTACTAAAAGCTTGTCAACTTGATTAGGTTGAATACAACGTAATAAGATACCTTGGAAATCTCTCCTATAAAGAATGTCATTAATGATTGCCTAAGGAATGGCTTGTAATCTTTAATACCTTCGTTTTGCTTTGTCTAAGCCTTCGGGGCACTCACCAGTTTGCAAATAGTGTATCATTTGCTGCAACCAAGGAGCAGGAGACACTGGAATAGCATCTACAACATCATTATTTAGCATTTTTTCTGTATTTGCAGCTTCCTTTAAGTTGTTGTCCTCATTACTAGCAATCTATTCACACAATCCTTTGCCTCTAACAAGCTTGGTTACTTTTATATCAACATCAAATTCCATTACCTTGGTAATCCAACCAGCACGCTTATCATTAATATCTTTGTTAAGTAGAAAATCCTTAACCGTTGAATGAGCTACCAGCAAATGAATCTTGTTGTTGGACAAAAAATGCTTGAACTTCTTTAAACTTCTTACAATAGCCAACATATGCTTCTCAACAAAAGAATATTTTACCTCGTAATCATGCAAGACCTGGCTGAAAAATGTAATAGGCTGCTCCAAGCCTTCGTCATTTTGCTGGCATAACATAGCTGAAACTGTATCTACTCCTCCAAAAGCATACAAAATAAAGTCTTTGTCAAAGTTTGGATTAATGAGAGTAGGAGCGACAACGAGGGCTTCCTTAATCTACTCAAAGCTCATCTTACCTTCCTTGGTTCAACTGAATGGCATATTGTTTTTAAGCATAGAAGTGAAAGGCTGTAGCAAAACAACAATATTTGGTATGAACCTCCTCATGAAATTTATTCTTCCAAAAAAACTCTGCAATCCTTTCTTGTGAGCTAGTAATGGCAATTCAAGAATTATGGAAACTCTTTCAAGATCTATAGAAATACCTTTCTTTGAAACAATGTGTCCAAGAAGTTTTCCTTTGTGTACTGAAAATATACACTTCTTCGGATTGAGAGACACTCTAAACTCTCTACATCTCTAAAAAATATGCTCCAAATGATCAAGGTGTTTGTTAGCATTTCTAGAAAAAATAGTAATATCATCTAAGTATACTAGAACAAACTTGTTCATCAGGTCGTGAAAGGCCATATCCATCGCACACTGAAATGTTGCTCGAGCATTGGATAAGCCAAAAGGCATCTTCTTGTAGGCCATCATGCCCCACTTAGTTGTAAACGTTGTTTTGAACTAATCTTCCTGCTTCACCAGGATTTGGTTGTAACCTGAGTAACCATCTAGCAAAGAAAATCTATCAAAACCAGAAACTACTTGTAAAATTTGCTCCATAGAAGGGATCGGTAATGGTCTTTCAATGATGCTTTATTTAAATCTCAGAAATCAACACATAATCTGATTTCCCCACTTTTCTTCCTCACTGGTACTAAATTTGACACCCAAGAGGTGTGTTTGATAGGAAAAATAATACCACTCTCAACTAGCTTATTCAGTTCAACCTTCATAAGGTGCTCTAATTTGTGATTAAGCAGTCTATGTTTCTGCCTTACTGGTTTTGCATCGAGTTCAAGTTCAATGGTGTGTTGGGCTAGTTTTGGGTTAAAACTTCTCAAATCCTTGTAATCCCAAGCAAAAACATCACTAAATTTCTGACATAACAGAATAAATGCTTGTTGTTCGTCTTGACTACATACCTTTCCCAGCTTGAGAAGCTTGCATTTGAAGATTTCGATGGCTGCATAATGTTCTTCTTTAACAGTCAAGCTACATTTATCTTTACGCACTTGGTCATCTGAGTTGAACACAGATTCCAAGGTCACCAATCCTTTTGGTAGTTTGTTGGTCTTCAACTATACAATCTGGTCATCATATTGTTGCTGCCATTTTTGTTAGTTTCCATTTGCAAACTCAGCTTCAGCAATCAGGAAATTTAGCATTTGCTCATCGCTGTCAAAAACCTGCCAACTCACATTATTGTTAGGTATAGGTCTGACCACTATTTTCATGTATTGACGTGCCTCTACTTTATGAATCTCCTTGGGAATATCAAACTGGGCTCCTATGGTAGCGAACCTATCAGCATGCTTATTTTGATTGCGAGGAATTGACATGATATTAAAAGCATCAAAATCCTCCATTAAATCCCATACACGATGCTTGTATTTCTTAAGCAAATAATTATTGGCAACATTTAAATTTCTGACCTGATTTATAATTAATTTTGAATCACCATAAACTTGCAAGCATTTAATACCTCGTTTGTGGGCCCATTCAAGACCATGCACCAATGCTTCATACTCAACTATATTATTTGAATAGCTGAAAGAAAATATGCAAGCTAAAAAGTATTTATCTCCTTCAGGTGATATCAACATAGCTCCACCCCGGCACCAACACTGCTCCTCGAACCATCAAAGTAAAGCTTCCAAAGCTCATTCCCTATTTTTGCAAATAGTTCTTCCTCTGTACAAAGATTAGGCATATCACAATCAGGCTCTCAAATCATATAGACTCCTAATCCTATCTCATCTATGTGCTGAAATAGATCAAGCTCGTGATCTTTGGCTGCCCATTCATCTAGATTGATATTGTCTACATGGGTGCTACAGTCTAAGGTCATGGTTTGCTCCTCCAGTGTAGAGGTGGCATAGAGGTTAGCATTTATAGGATTTGGTGAGTATGGTTCGATATGGTCTTTGGTGAGAGACTCAGACTTTATGGTCACTTTCGTATCATACCTTGTTCTAAAAAATAAATGAGACCAATCAGAAGACAAAAAACCTTTCAACTTGGTTGTAAAATCCCTTGAAAGACAAATGGCAAAGTGCGGCGGTAAGTCAATGATATGTATGTCCTGATGAATAGAAAAAATTGGGGATGCATGCAAGGTAAGAGATAAATTTTTAATAATACCAACATTTTTAATAGCAGACCCATCTAATTGAACTATGCCTTTATGAGGATTAGGCTCGTAGACCAGACCTAACTTATCTGCTAAACTCTTAGGCATGACTAAACTATTGGCACTACAATCAACCATATAGTTATGAACCATTTTATTGCCAATATTCAGACTTAAATAGAATAGAGGGGGCTTTACCTCTTTCCTTTTCTGTTCATTTTTATCCTCCAAGTCATTAGCAAGCACGACCTTTGCAACTCCTTGATTAGTGTTGTCAGAAATAGACAACTCAGCCAACACACTCTGCAATAAACCTTTCTGCCCTAGAAGTTGTAAAGCATCTAATATCGATATGCTAACAGTGGCTTTCTTAAGATGCTCAACAATATTAAATCATGAAGAGTTTACCTTCTGTTGGTTTTTTGTGACAGTAGCATTGTTTTGCCTTTACAAAGGCTAAGAATGCATTTTGACTATTCCTTTCTAGGTATCTCCTGGCCTCTTTGCAAAATCTATATTTTAGGCTACGTGGCAGCATTAACATCTGATGACACAGGCTACTTACTATTTGTAGGCTACTGCTGTGAATTTATAGCTTGTTGTCCTGGATCCATAGCTCTCTTTTTTGACCTGGTATTAGCAGAAATAGGAGAATTTTGCTGACTTTGGCCATTCACGCCACAGAATTTGGAGCTCTTCCAATTTGGCAAGGCAACTTCTACATTATCTTGCTATTCTTGATTTTGATCTACAACATTTTCTGAACCAGCATGGCTATTTTGAACCATTAAAGTCTAATTTCTCATTCCATTGGTGTACACTGATTGGTCATGTGGCTGATTGCACGAATAACACCAATTTCAATCCTGAGCAACATTATTTTGTGGCACAACTTCCTTTGACGAACTGGTTGCGTTTGGATTGTATGGCTGGAATGGCCTGGGGGTTAAAATTCCTCCTTTGGGCTTACTAATCATTTTGAAAAGTGGGTCTATTTTGCTGGTTTTGTTGATAAGGGGCTTGATAAGGCTTATGTTCTTGGCCAACATACTTTTTAATAGTCACGAGATCATTCCCAAAGGTCTTTAATAGGCTTTTAATCTCTTGCATCTCCTGATTTGGGGCTGGGACAACAACTTATTGGGTTGTGTTATGATATCCTTTCGCTGGAACAGGCAAGACAACAGCCAAGGGAGGTACTACAGCAGGGATAGGTGGTTGTATTTCTAGAAACAAGGGCATGGCAGGTTTAAGAGCTATGTCTCCAGTTTGGATGAGACAGTTTTCAATGTTAATGGCTATATTGTAGGCGTTAGGGAGTGTAAGCCCACCCATAGACTGAGTCATGACTGCAATTTTACTATTCAAAGCTTTTAAGTAAAATAGAAAAGTGTGTGCTGGTAAAGGCTTTACTATTGTAGGAATCCTATCCCTGGTTCTCTAAAATTGGTAGTTGAAGTCAACCAAGTGCTCATGTGGCACCCTTTGAATGGTGCTCAACTGCTCTAATAAAGACAGGTTGTCAGATTTATCAGTAAAATGTTGATATAAACCATTACCTAACACATCCCATGTCGCGATTGAGTTGGTTGCAAGGCCTCTGAACCATTGTAACACTTTTCCCTTGAGTGATGTAGCCAGTAGCCTTAGCATGACATTTTCCTACGTGATATTATGCACTGAGCATAATGTGGCTACGTCACAGATGTGCTCAACCGGTGTAGTGAAGTCCTCTCTAGTGAAGTATGGCAGACCTCTAAGGGCTACAACTGGGATGTCGTCATGTTGAATGATGTTTAATGGGGTACCTCCATTGAAAGGCATGAATGAATGTTGCTTTGGTGTTTGCATTGGCGGTACTTGTGAGATTGGAACTAGAACTCTTAGTGATAACACCAAGGAATTGAAAATAAGAGGTGTTGACTTCGATCTCGTGGGTGCTTCAAAAAGCATCCTTGTTGTTCTGCCTCTTCTTCATGATGGGGACAACTCTCGATACTTGAAGGGTGCAGAACTTGATCTTGTCTATATATTTCTCATGTGCAAGCTACACTAGCATGCAAAAACTAGAATTGGAGTCGCCAGGTATATTGTAATGAGCCTCCAGAAGGCTAGAAAATCTATTGCATACACCAAACAACAAACTGAAAATATTAAAATTTCTCTGAAAATGGCTTTCAGAGTCCCACTAGGCAAGCCAAAAATTGTTGTCAATTAGATTTGTGCCCTGCTGAATGCAAGATTTAGCAATCTATTGAAACATGGAAACCTTCTTCAGATGTAGGTGATTGGAATGAAGAAGGAATCTCCAAAGTGAGTTGGTTCTCTGAATGATAAATTTTATTCTAAATGTTTTTATGAGGAAAGGGATAGAGAAAGATGTCTAAAATGAAAACTATGACTTAAAATTATTTTCAGGACATGATAATAACTTAATGATGACTCTAGTTTTTCCCACAAACAACTTTCAGAAAAACAACAATATTTCACAATTCCTCATGAATACTAAACACATGAATAATTTGCATGAAGATTCAAACCTAAATACAACATGCAACCTATATTTTATGAACCTTCTATTCCAAAATTACAATTCTATGACATAATAAGGATTCTGCAAAACAAAAATCACAATATAACATTGAACTAAAACTGCAAAAGAAACATAATTGAGGAATAGGACTGCTGCTTTATTCAACTGAAGGAGTATGCCATAATTTGAAACTGAGTACAAAAAGGTTTACAAGCTCAAAAATGTGTATGAGCAAGAAACTTTCTACTGAACTGAGAGAGAAAAAGACTAAGTCTTTTCAAAATATATCTCAAGAAACCCTAATCCAAGCTCACAAAGAAGCTCAAGGAAAAAAGCTTCAAACTATCTCAAAAGACTACATAAAAGCAGAAAAAAGCATACTGCTTTTATGATCAAACTATAAAGCCTCTAAAAATAGGTTGAATCTGCTTTAAAAGCCAGAAAAACACCTTATCTCTCCAAGATGAGACTCAAATCCAACCAAGACAAAAAGTCAATACAATCTGCTAAAAATAGCAAGAAATCATAAAACAATTTATAAAAGATTGTTTTACGATTCTGCTTTACATGATTGCAAATTTTACAATTTGTCTATTTTTGCAATTAAAGATTGCAAAGTATTTTGCAAAAAAAATTACAACCTTATCTCACCCATACAATGTTTGATTTTTCTTCTAAAAAATCATAAAAATATACAAGACAACTCTACTCATCAATATCCCTAATTGATTCATTTTCCCGTATTTGTGTTGAAGTTGATTTAAATAATCCGTTACTAGATTCTATGGAGATTTGCATGGTATCATCTTCTTGGATCCAACAGCTGGATTACGAGACCCTACCATTTAGATGCAAAATGTGCCATGAATATGGTCATTTACATCACAGATGTCCCAGAAGTAAGTCTTCCCCCTTGGCTACCCTTGGACCTCCTGGGGAGGACAAGGGGAAGGCTCCTTGGTCTAATGGACCTGTAGATAACGAGGGATTTATTCCAGTTAAGTCTCGTAACAAAGGTAAAGGTAAGAAGAGAACCTGGATGGATAGACATAATGATGGCACCTTTAATAGATTTGATTCTCTTGGTGACTTGGTCCAACAGGAAGGTACTCTAGTTGAGCTCTCTTCTGGGGCTAAAGGTCAGCATGAAGTTCAAGATGAAGATCCAAAGGAGGATCATATTTTATCTTCAGGGGAACAACAAGTTGGACAGATGGCTATAGATTTTCCTCCTCAAGTTCAAGATATTGGAGATTTCTGGGGGTCACATGGTCTGAAGGGTTCAGTTATGTTGGCTACTGATCCCCTTGCTCCTAAGGGGACCTCAGATTCTATAAAGGGTAATAAAGCTTCTCCTATCTTAGGGTTATAGTAGAAATCCTTTGAAAAGTGGCCTTTAGATAAACCGTCAAAGAGTGGTAGGAAGACTAATCAAGAGAAGGTTAATATTATGGGTGATACTTTGGTTGAATCAATGTCTGTGAAACCCATTGATTCCCACTTCTCCCACCCCCATAAATGATTTTTTTATCATGGAATGTAAGGGGGTTGAATAGCATCCCTAGATAAAAGGTTTTTCATAGATTAACTGAGTCTCAGTCTCTTGATGTGGTCTTTATTTAGGAAACTAAGCTTACAATCGATGGTTTGGCTAATTGTGCTTCGCGTATCTGGCCCCAGGGCTCTTAGTAGGGGGTGGGTACTTTGAACAGTTCAGGGGGTGGGGTGGCTTGCTTCTGGAACCCGAGGAAAGTTTCCCCCTTATGGTGGATTTCTAGTCAGTCCATTTCTCTAGTTGCCTCTAGTTTTGAGACTGGAGAAATGTGCCTTTTATCCAATATTTATGCTCCTACTGATTTTTCAGGTAAGTCACATTTATGGGCTCATATCAAATTCATCTGGTCCCTGGACTCATTTCTCCCATGGATTATGGTTGGGGATTTTAATGCTATTACTAGTTTGGATGAAAAATGAGGGGGGTTAGCTAGGTTGGACCCGTCTTCAAATCTGCTCAGGGGTATGATTGGTTCCTTGAATCTCATTGATGTGAATCCAACCAATGGCGTCTTTACATGGAATAATTAGAGAAGTGGTGTTGAGGCTATCTCAGAAAGGCTTGACATATTTTTGGTTTCTTGTTGTTGGATGAATAGTAGGTGGATCACCAGTTCAGAAATTCTTGATTAGAGGGGCTCTAACCACTGGCCTATTAAGCTCTTTGTCACCTCATATGAAGTCACCAAAAATCTTTCTTTCAAATTTTAGTTGATGTGGTTAATAGATTAGTCTATACAGGACCTTATGTTGGATTGGTGGTATGAGGGGATGCCTACCCATGGGATGGCCATGTTTACTTTTAGTAAGAGGCTTCAACATGTGAAGTACAGGCTTAAGAGATGGAATAAACAATATTTTGGGAACCTGCATGCTCAGAAGATAGCTTCTTAGTCCAAGTTGGATAATATTACTTGTCAGATTCAGGACCAAGGGTTGACCTCTAATCTGAGTAAAGCTGAGTCCTCGGCTCTTAAGGGACTAGAAGAGTGGGAGCTTCAGGAGGAGATTTTCTGGAAGCAGAAATCTCGTGTTGATTGGCTTCAGGAGGGGGATAGGAACACTGTGTTCTTTCATAACTCAGTTAAGGCTCAGAGGCAAGAGAATTCTATCTCCTCTCTTGTCTCAACTGAAGGAGCTCAACTCTCTTCCTGTGAAGAAATTTCCAAGGAAGTTGTCAATTATTTTTCTAATCTTTTTACTAGGGAGGATCTTGCAGCTAGGACCGAGGAGAGGGCCGTCTTGGATTGTATTCCCCACCTGGTCTCTGCTGAGATGAATGGGGCTCTCTTAAGTCCTATCTTGTTACCTGAATTGGAGAAAGTTGTGTTTAATATGAAAAAAGGTAAGGCTACTGGCCCGAATGGGTTTCTAATTGAGTTTTTTCAAGAATTCTAGGACATAATAAAGTTTGATCTCCTAGATGTGGTTTAGGAATCACATAGGAACAAACGGATGCTTAGGTCTTTGAATTATACTTTCTTGGCTCTCATACCTAAGAAGGAGGGGGCTAATCGGTTGGTTCAATTTAGGCATATTACTTTATGTAATATTGTCTATAAGATCATCACCAAATTGATTGCTGAGAGACTCAAACCACTCCTTGGTACTTTGATCTCTGTTGAGCAAGGTGGTTTTGTTGAAGGAAGACAAATTTTGGATGGGGTTGTGATAGCAATGGAGGCTATTCACTCTATGGCTACCTCTAAGGATAAGGCTATGTTTATTAAACTTGACATGGCTAAAGCTTATGATCAGGTGAGTTGGGAGTTCTTACAGAAAATTATTTTGGCTTTTGGTTTTGATGAGGAGTGGGTGAATTGGGTTCATAACTATTTGACCTCATCCTCCTTCTCTGTTCTCATTAATGGGGAACCTTCAGAATTGTTTAGTGCTTCTTGGGGACTTCAGCAAGGGGACCCTTTATCTCCTTATTTATTCATTATCATGGCAGAGGGTCTTGGAAGATTTATAAAATCTCAGGTGAGGTAGGGTTTTATCCAAGGTTGGAGCTGGAACAATAATCTTCCTTCCTACTCTCATCTTCAGTTTGTGGATGACACTGGGTTGATGGGCATGGCTAGAATTAGTGAGGTAGTGAATTTCAGGAGAGCTTTAGATATCTATTTGAAAGCTTCAGGTCAGAGTATTAATGATGATAAGTCCTCCATTTATTTCTTTAATACTCTTCAGATTATTCAGAGTAGGATTGCTAGGATCCTTAGATTTCAGATCGGTTCCCTTCCTTTGATGTACCTTGGGATTCCTCTGGCCTTTGGATCTCAGCATAGAGATTACTGGAAGGGGATTTTGGATAAATTCTAAAGTAAGGTTAGTCATTGGACTTACAGATGGTTATCTTCTGCTGAGAGAGTAGTTCTCCTAAAGACTATGGTGCAGTCTCTCCCCATTTATAGGTGTTGTGTTCAGGTCCCCCCTTCCACCTTTGTGAGGGATTTTGATGTTCTATCTCGGCAATTCCTTTGGTCTGGCAACCTCCTATCCTCGAAGTGGAGTTTAGTCAAGTGGGAGTATGTTTGCAGGCCGAAGCATGCTAGGGGCCTTGGTCTTAGGTCAATGGCTCTCGTTGTCACAGATTTGGCTTCCAAGTTGTACTAGAGGTGGTGTAACAATCGGGATTCGGATTGGACCAAGATTCTTTTCACAAGTATCTTCCTGGTTCTAATAGCCTTGATATGTCATGGCTTGCTTTGTTGGGTAAAGGTTCTTGTATTTGGGATACTCTTAAGAAGGGAGCTCAGCTTATTAAGGATGGTCTCTTTTGGATATTTAACAGAGGCTATGATGCTTTATTTTGGTAGGACTCTTGGGATGGCCACCCTCCCATTCTTTCTAGCTTCCCTCAGCTTTAGCCTCTCTGCCATATTTTTACTGATGTTGGATGGATTAAGGTGGAGCATTTTAAAACTGTCAAGCATATGGATCAGGTGGAGGTGACTTGTTGGAAGGACCCTTAGGAGTGGCCCATGGCTGGTTCTGATGAGGATCATGTTGTTCTTACTAAAGCTTTGAAGGGTAGGTTCTGCAACTCCCTTAATGAGAGGGACGCTTTGGCTTGGAGTCCTAGCCCAAAAGGTAAATTTACTATTTCTCAAGGGTATGCTATACTTGACAGGAACTTACATGGTCCAACTGAGGTGCACTGGTGGAAGAAGGTTTGGAATAACTTTTCTTGGCCCAAATGTAATTTTTTCTTATGGTTGGTGGCTCAGAATAAATCCCTCACTTGGGAGAATCTTCGCAAGCGAGGTTTTCAAGGACCTTCTATTTTCTTCCTTTGTTCGAATAGTGAGGAATGTACCTCCCACTTGTTTTTTCTATGCCCTTTTTCTAGAGAGATATGGCACAGATGGTGGGAGGCTTGGTGTCATGGTTGTATTCATGCTACCTCCCTAATTGAATTTTGGGAAAGTTTGGGCAGGCCTCCAGCGAAGACTTCTTTCCTGTAGGTGGCCTGGATGGTTGGGCCTATTTTCATTCTCTAGAACCTTTGGTTGGAGAGGAACTGCAGAATTTTTTGTGGCTCCAAATTAGGAAGTTTTCAATTGTGGTAGACGATACTTAGTAGGCTTCAGGAGACTATTTCTACTAAGTGTGATATGTCTGAAATTATTGATCCCGGTGATCATGCTATTGTGAGGAATTTGAACCTGGGGGATAGTAGACGAGGATGCATTACTGGAAAAAGACCCCGCCATGTCAAGCAATGGGTTTGTCAAGATGGGAGGTGGACACCTCCCCCGGCTGGGGTCCTGAAGATTAATACAGATGGTTCTTCTCGTGGGAACCCTGGACATGCTGGTATTGGGGGTATAGGTAGAGGTAATGATGGTGGTGCAGTTTTTCTCTTCTCTATTTACAAAGGTCAACACTCTAATAATCTGATGGAGGCCCTTGCTATTAAGATTGTAGTTGAGAGAGGATGCTCATTAGGCTAGAGGAGGATCATCTGTGAGTCAAATTCTCAGATTGTTGTGGATATGCTAAACAACTAGAGTTTGGAGGATGTTAGTTGGCAATTAGCCTCTTTGGTCAGACAAATTCTAAGTCTATGCAGTTCCTTGGATTTTGTCTCCTTTTGTCATATCCCTAGAGAATGGAACAAAGTGGATGATTGTTTGGTGAAGTGGGATTCGGAGAACATGGATGGTTGGGATATTAGTGGAAGGGATGAGTTACCTTTTGATTATCATGGGACCATTGAGAGGTTATTATTGGAAGATAGGAATATGTAGTGTTGATGTTGGTCATTGGCCTTTGCTCTATATTTTGGATTTGATTGAATAAATTTTTACCCCTTCTCTTTAAAAAAAATAAAAATCCATAATTGATTTCTTCAAAATCAATTAAAATAAAACAAAGTAGATAATTGATTTCCTTGAGAACACAAAAAGCCTAAGTGATCAAAGATTTACCCCTAGGTCATAAGATATTCACCATCCATACTCTCATTGTTTTCTCTCAAAAATAATAAAATTAAGATATTAAAATCTCCAAATTCTTCTGAGGCACAAGGGTGAGTTATCAATAAAACAAAAGCCCTAAAGAATTTAACATAATGACCTAGGCATATGAATTTTTGGCCTTTCAAACATTAGCTTTAGACTTTGATTTCATAATGCAAAGGTAACCCTAATTCAAATTTCCCACATGCTAATGTCAAAAGTGAATATTCAAAGGAAATTGTAATTTTGGCTCAAATTAGGGCATGAGACAAAAGAGGTTAAACCCTAAAAATGATTTCATTTTTGCAATCATCGTTTAGAAAAAACTTGCTCTGCCTGAGAGAGCACGCCCCACCATGATTGAACTCAAGCTGTAGCTCGCATGCTTTGAGAAACTTCACTACTGTCTTCAGATAGCCGAATCTTTGACTGGGTAAGCTTGATTTGTTTGTTATTGTAGTTCTTTACTCCATTCAAAGAACAAGAAAAACCATTAAGGCCAGGGCCTGTTCATGCTTGTTTATGATATCTTTACATTTCATGTGACTACCTCCTGGCCGCTATGTATGAGCTCGGGCCTTTTATCTAAAATATTTCATGAAAGAGCTTGCTCAAGAGTTTTGTTCTTTATTGCACATAAGGTAACATAGCTATTATCATAGTTTTTATAGCCTCACTCTTGACGCATTTCTGGTCTTATAGCCGTAGCTTTAACACAGTCTTTTACACATTTGTGGTGGCTCCTTACTTCCTGTGCTTATTATTTCATTACTTCTGTGTTCTTTGTCTCCACTGACCATCTTATACGAGCTCGCACTAGATGCTTTGCTTAGGGTTTTTGAGACTTTACAAAGCTTTGGCTATGGCTATGAGCATTATCCTACAGGCTTGAACTGGTAAATCTTGCTCAAAGCATTTATTTCATTCTTCAGAACTTAAAGAACTTTTATTTTATTTAAGAAATCATGGCCATACATAGGCCGCACCATGTATATCTTAGAAAATAATTTTTTAGAGCTTTTGGGCTCAACCCAAAACAAGAATCTCACATTTTTGTATATTTGAGGAAAAACCCATTAATGGGTATCATGAGATTTGAATGAAAACTGCTTTCTCCATTCTGAAGCTCGACCCATCAAAAGAAATTCACATTTTTATATTTTCTGAAACAAAACTAGACATGGATATTTGTTATTTTGAAGAAAAACTTAATCATTATGATTTACCTTTGTACTCTTTTGTTTCATATCAAATCCTCATATGGGTTATCACTGCAAATTGTATTTTCTATATTTAAAATCAAACCCCAAACGTGGGTATTTGGGAAATAAAATATATTCATTGTGCATTCAATTTATAAGCTCGACCCATGATGGCTAGTGCTCTACTTTTACATTTTATTGAAAACCCTTGCATGGGTAAGCTGGAAATTGCATTAAATTTGTTTTCTTTGATGTTCATGTTAAAACTAGCTCGACCCCTGAAGACATACTTATTTGTATTTCTATATCTATCCTTTTTGTGAAGAAGAGTACCTCTGAATGCGTTATTATTTCCATACTATTTTCTTTGCACACAGAATTTTTGGATTACTTAACTCTACCATACAACAACTCTTGCTTTCTATCCTTGCACTTCACATTTGATAATGAGGACAATTAATGAGCTTGTTTTTGCTTAGTGACCACAAGTACCCTGATAGAACAGTGGCATCTATATTTTCCAGGCATCTAGGCCATTTTGATGTTGCCTCCTTATTGACTTTCCTTGAAGAAACTGAAGATGATTGATTTTTTTGATTTTATTCCTAGATTTAGGTAGAAATTTAAATTGAAACACTGTAATTCTAATGACTACATCTTACTTGATTGCTTTAGCCAACATGACTAACACTTCAAAAACACCTTTCTATTAAGTTTATCATTTCCTTATCATTCTGGAACAATCATTTCACATTGTAATTCTTAATGACACATTTACTTATCAGCCAAACTGGAACTGACTGTTCATTACCACTTGAATGCAATATCTATGCCTCCATACTCTTGGGCTTCAACCTGGCACTCTTCATGCATTTTTATTTTCCTCTTAATAAATTGTTCCATGAATTTACCCTCTTCTGGGATGAAAATTAAAACAATTTTCCTTCATTAAGGCATAATGTATGCCTATTCACTATCCTTGGTTGTGAAAAAGAACACTGATGAATTGAACCTTGCATGACATATGATCATGATGAACAAATATCACTATAGAGAAAGAACGTGATCCACAAAGCAACATTTGATATAAATGTACTCAGTTGAATTAATTGAGTGGATTAAACTCATTGCTCACTTGTAGCTTTCAAAAAGAATTTACCTGATTGTTATGAATGCATAGTTGGTTTAATGCTTGATAGATAATTTTTTCTAACTCTTTCAGTTGTATATCATTTCCTTTTCCTGATGAATATGATGATGTAATTACTATCTCTTTATCATCCCACTTGCGATGAATAAGGGAAGCATGCCGAGCTCTACCCTTGTGGGAGCTCATTTTTCTCCACATGCTTGGTCTTCGAATAATAAACTGCATCATGATTTTCCCTATACCTGCACAAGGAAACAAACAATGTTAGCATAAAAACAAGATATGATAATCATACTGATGTTTCTCCTTCCGCTTATTTCCTTGCATGCTACTTGATTGTTTCAGTGCATGATTAACAACAGACTGCATTATTGTTGGTGATTCATATGGGTATCTTCATAATCAGAGCCTCTGACATCCCCCTCTTTTCTCTCCTGTAGGTCAACAGAGCTTGAGAAGACGAAGGTGCACCATTCAATGTCGACCATCGGCCAATCAGGAAATGATGATTATGTCATTACTTATGTGATTTCTTCTTTTGTATCTTCCATAGTGTAGTGTGCTATTAATGATGCACTTTGATAGTCCCATCCACAACTTGTGTGGATATTTGATTTCATCTTATGCTTTTCATTTTGAAAATAAAATCATTTCAATGCAATGTTGTATTAACATTTGGATTCTTGCAATCAAATGAAGCTATGTAAATATGAATCACTTTATGAAATGAATGAAAGCATTTAAAATGCTCTATTTCTTATATGCTCAATTTTGTACTTCATTTAGTTATAAAACATTAAATAACACTTCTAAAACTCCATTCTTCTTTTCAAAGCACAACCATCACTTGAAGAATAATGAAAAAAGCGCAAACAACACTTAAGCATAATGAAGAAATAACTGTAATTTCACCTTAAGATATAACAATGTTCAGCCAACTCCACCAATTGAGTTGTGGCAAAAAATTGGTAACAGTAATAGTTAAAACTTCACCATGAGCTAAACCCTAGGAGGAGCAATAGGAGCACTCCTCAAGCATAGCAGAAATGGATGATAGACTTATCACCATCAGATCACCAAGGAAAGGAAAAAAAATGTATTTGAACAAGAGTATGGAGAGAAATGAATTTTGAATACAGAGACCTTTGTTGTATGCCTACATGGCAATTTTTTACATATGTTGTATTGGATATATTTGACATTGTATGTCTATATGGCATTCTCATAAGCCTATATGGCTATTTTGTAATTATATTTTATACTTATATCGACATATATTGATGTATGCGTACATGGCTATTTTCTCTTAATACAAATCTGTTTTATCGATGGTGTCCATATTTGCATTATAAATTCATGGTTCAATAGATATGAGTTATGTGTATTCAAGTCTATACTTTACAACTTATGTACATATACTTTTTGACTTATGTGTGAACATCGAAAAGTATGAAAATTTATGTGTGTGGAAGTCAAACGTAAGCCAATTTTGCAATTCTCAGTTCTTGCATACTTGATCTTATGGATTTATTCCTTCCTAGCACATATTGTGAATATTTCTCATTTGGTGCAGAAGACAGATTCCTCAGTTTTGAACCACTCATAGCAAAGAGATTCACAAAAAGACTTTAGCATTGGAACACTACTCCATACTTCTCTTGTCTAGACCATAAATGATTAAAAATTCTTAATTTGATGCAATGATAGTCCTGAGGTGATAATTTATATAACCATGCCTATTTTGAAACTTCATATCTAATATTGCATCAATAAGAACTTAAGAAGTGTTGCATAAGAGTGTTAAGTTTGATAGGCCTTCTCTTCCCTCAGGGAGGAGAGCCTGCATCTTGAATTTTGAACACAATTTTAAGAAGCAAACATTTTACCTAAAAGCTTCAAACCTAGATGACATATTTGGCTAAGTCTATCTTGAAAATTATAAATGTGTTAAAACTCTAAAGGAGATTCTCCCTGAAAAGAAAACTTTACCCTTTTTCCCAAGGAAAGAAATTGCAACAAGTTGCATGATTTATCTTATTTCTTTCTCATTGTTCCTAGTCAATCATTCATGGCTCAGGATAGTTCCATTCGAAGGAAAGGACACCCAAAAAATCACTGAGATTCTTCTACGATCTGCAAGAAAAAGGTTTTGGCTCTTTCACAATGTAAATAATTATGTAACACTATTTTCTTCTTTGCCTTCCACACAGAAAAATGTTCACACTTTTCAGATTGATCAATGATCAATAATGGTTGATTGTAAACAATTGAAATTTTTATGTTTGAACTTTAATTTATAATTTTGTATCATGGCATTCAAGTATCACTAATATTTTAATATTTGACTATGAAAGTGGTGGTGTATTTTTGCTATGTTATTTGACTATTAATATGGTGGTGTATTTTGAACTTAATTACTGCTACAAATATGTATATATTTCTGATTTTTTTATGTTTTTGTATTACCGAACCCAAAATGAACCCAACCCAAAAAAAAAATTTCCCGAACTGGTGAACCAGGTTGTCGAACCCAAAACCGAACTGGTAACTTAGTAAAAAATAGATTTTTGTAGTTTATTCATAACATTGATTACATTGCATTGCACATCTTTCAAAATCAAATCATTGCTTCACATTGCATAACTAATAACTAGATGTTGATAGATGACAAAATTTCAATTACGATATAGCTTTTACAAAGTCAACCTAAGAGGTTATCCAATTACTTCACATTGCATAACTAATAACTAGGAGCATTGCCAATTGCATTTGCTTGTCATGGCATTCTATGAGACCACATTTCTTTGAGGCATTTTTTCAAAAAATTCACTGCCTTTTCTATACTACCACATTTTTGATACATGTCTACCAAAGCATTTTGTCAAATAGTTCAAGTGTTGCCTTGTTGCTATGGCTGAAAGCCTAAAAGAAGTGCTTTCGAACAAGCTATGGATGCTTGGAAAAAATCTATCAAAAGCATAATAGTAAGCAATATCATAGACAAGGCAGTGAACTCTTTGAAAAAATTCCTCAAAGAAATGAGGTCTCATGACCTAATGGAATGCCATGACAATCAAAATCATTTGATTGTCATGGCATTCCATCACCATGAGACCTCATTTCTTTGAGGCATTTTTTCAAAGAGTTCAATACCTTGTCTATGCTAACACATTTTTCATACATGTCTATCAAATAATTTTATCAAACATTTCATTGCCTTGCTATTATGGCTAAAAACCTAAAACAGGTGCTTTCGAACAAGCTATGGATGCTTGGAAAAAATCTATCATAGCATAATAGTAAGCAATAATGTATAGACAAGGGAATGAACTGTTTGAAAAAAATGCCTCAAAGAAATGTGGTCTCATGGTGGTGGAATGCCATGACAAGCAAATTGTTGTGGATTGTCATGGAATTCCATCACCATGAGACCACATTTCTTTGACGCATTTTTTCAAATAGTTCACTGCCTTGTCTATGCTACCACATTTTTCATACATGTCTACCAAAGCATTTTATCAAACAGTTCATTGCCTTGCTGCTATGGCTAAAGCCTAAAATAGGTGCTTTCAAACAAGCTATGGATGCTTAGAAAAAATCTATCAAAGCATAATAGTAAGCAATAGCATAGACAAGGGAATGAACTATTTGAAAAAAATGCCTCAAAGAAATGTGGTCTCATGGTGGTGGAATGCCATGACAAGCAAATTGTTGTGGATTGTCATGGCATTCGCCATGCCATTCCATCACCATGAGACCA
>VDFB02168118.1:208664514-208813620 GCA_007258455.2 Sequoia sempervirens | reverse complement strand
ACTTGAAAATCCTTGGTTTGGGGATGTTTTAAGAGACTGTTGAAAGTTTCATGGTTAGGGGTTACTTTGGAAAAGAGGGCTAATTAGGCCTAGTTTTTGAGGAGACAATAGATTTTGGAAGGGTTTGTCTAAAACAAGTGCTATCAGGAACCTAGTATGTTGTGTAAGATCATAAACCTCATCTCATTTAGTCATTAGATTGGAGGTTCCTTTGGGAAGTTTGAGAGAAAAGTCTAAAATCCTTCACTAGAGGCCTAATAGGGCTAGAAGGCTGCTTAAGGAGCAAAGGTGAGTTTTGGTCTAAGACAGATGGTTAGGGCTTGAAAACCATTCAAGTCAGGTTAGGTTGAGCCCTTTGAGATCACTCCAATGGTTTGGAACCATAAGGGAATCCAATAAGTCATGAATGCAAAGTTGAGGCCTTATCTCCATGTTGGCACCTAGATGAAAGGTTGAGAGTGAATCATTGTTAGTCTTGTAACTTGGTGTTTCTTTCAAAGTCCTTGACCCTCTACATCAGAGTGGTATCAAAGCAGCAAGTAGGTCCTTTAGGGATTGAAGAAACAACAATGGCACCAAAAAATCAATTGGCAAGAGAGTTGGAAGAGTTGAAGGAAATCTTGGAAAGGAAGAGAAGAGAAAGAAGGGAATAAGAAGTAGCAAGATAGCAGGACAGAGCAAGAGAAGAAAGGCAATGGAGAAGGGAGAGAGAGACCATGCAAATAAGTATAAATAACCTTGAGAGGAGTAGGGAGAGAGAAGACCAAGAAGACCAAGAAGACAATGATGAAGATGAAGAGCATGTGAGGGTAAATCAAGAACAAGTAGCAGATGAGACAAAGGACCTTGAGGAAAGGAGGTTACTGAGATTGTTGAAGGTAGTACAAGGTCATGGAGGAAAGAGTCACATAGACTTGCCTATCTATCAAGGGAAGATGGATAGTGAAGAGGTGTTGGGATGGCTTGATGCCTTAGAAAACTATTTTGAGTTTGAAGAGATGGGTGAAGAGAGGAAGGTTAAGTTTTCCAAAACCAAGTTGAGAGGCATAGCATTGACATGGTGGACTAGTTTTCAGAATGATAGGATGGCTAGAGGATTGGAAAAAGTCTCTACATGGGCTAGGATGAAGAGTTTGGTCAAAGAGCAGTTCCTACCATCTGATTATACCATTCATGTGAAAAGGATGAGGCAAAATTTAAAGCAAAAGGACATGGATGTGATGTCCTATACTGAGCAATTTCACAAGCTTAGTATCAGAGGCGGTTATGAAGAAGAGGATGAGAAAATAGCCAGGTACATCAACGGCTTGAGGTACAATCTAGAAGATGAGATTGGTTTGCAATTTCCAAGGACATTAGGAGAATGTTTTTAGTTGGCCATTAGAGCTAAGGAAAAGGTGAAAAGGAAGCAAGAAAGATCAAGCAATGGTGGAAGAGGAGGTAGTTCAAATAGGGGTAGAGGTAATAGAGAGCAAGGACAAGGCAGCAATGACAAGAGCAGCAACGACAAAGGCAAAGAGGTGTTTTCTGATTCAAGAGGTGGATACACTCCTAGAGGAGGAGGCAGATTTGGACAAGGTAGAGTACCATTCACAGGTAGGTATTTCCATTGCAATGAACCAAGGCATCCTTCCTTCAAGTGTCCTAAATGGGAACAAGCTGATAAGGGCAGAGATAGAAGAGCTAACTTGGTACAAGAAGAAGAAGACAAGAAGGAGGAGCCAAAAACATTCATGGCAGACCCTGTGACTGATGGTGAGTTTCTTATGATTAAGCAAGGAGAAAGACTTCATCAAGAGCCAAAGGTAACTATTTTCAAAACAAATCATTTGAGTCATGGTAAGATCTGCAAATTGCTCATAGATTCAGGGTCACATAGCAATTTAGTTTCAGTTGATATGATAACCAAGTTAGGGATTGAAACATTTGATCATCCTACTCCCTACAAAGCCACTTGGGTAACTCAAGGACAACATGTAGAGATTTGTAAGAGGGCTTATGTAGATTTCTCAATTGGATCATATCATGATAGGGTGCTTTGTGATGTCATTCCAATGACTTGTGGTCATATCATCTTAGGGAGACCATGGCAGTATGCTAGAAGGACATTGCCTGATGGATTCCATAACACATATTTGGTGCATAAAGGAGATGTTAGATACAAATTAGTGCCTTTTCCTTTGGAGCAATCAAATGAAAGTTTTATGATCTATTTTGAGAAATATTTGCAGGTGAATAAGCAAGGTGAAATAGGGGAAGACATTGGTAGGTTGAGAAAAGACAAGTTGCAGCAGGGTTGTGAAGGATACAATCCTAAAAACCAAAATTTGTGGGACTTGGATAGTATTAAGGTGGGGAATATTGAATTCCCTATAGTTGAGGGTAATAGAGATGGAGTTATTTCATCAAGAAATTAGGGGAATGAAGGCAGAAACAGGGTAGAGGGACAGACTGATCTTAAACAGCCAAGAGGACACACTAGTCCATGTTTTGATTCTATCAAGATTGTAGATTGGCAGAAGAGGAAGAAGGTGACCTTAGGTGATTTCTTGGTTTGTGATCAGAAGATGCAGGGATACAGGAACAAGGAGCAGTATTCTAACAGCAAGTTAGATGATTCTTGGGGCAAGAGTTTTTTCTTTCTTGGGGATAATGGTGCAGGAGCACCCAAGCCCTTCAAGGAACACTTCAAGGGTTAGGAGTGTGCAAGGGTCAGGAGGACCTATCAAGAAAATCAAAACATCAATTATAATCTTTTGAAGCCTATAGTGGCTTTTGAAATGGGAAATAACTTGAAAGGAGTCAACTGTCCTAAGGGTCCTGATAAGGACCCTAGGACCAAAATGAAATGTATTTGGACCAATAGTATCCCAGGGGGTTTAGATAGGTTTACAAAGTTTTAATCATGTCAATAAGGTTGAATAATAATGATTTAATAGTTTGGAAGGGTTTCTAGTTAATAGGAATTAATAGAATAAGAGTTTGGAAATTCAAATTTTCAAAAATCTAATTTAGGTGGGAAAATGAGTTTTAGGTGTTTTAGAGGTAATTATGCATTGTAATCAATCCAAAATGATTGGATCAGTTGGGTAATAGTTCTATAACCCCAAAATAATCATTTGTATAGAGGTTGATTAGTTTGTGAAGGTACTATACGGACTATTTTTTGGAAATAAGGAAAGAACACAGTTTTCTTGCATTTTTGGAGTCTTTTTGATAAACTACTAATTTCTATTGAGGATATGCTCAGTTGAATGAATTTGGAAATTTTATTTACACTTTTTTAAACCTTTCTATGTTCTGAAAGCAATAATAAATAGTTTCTTTAAACAATACATCTGACTGTCCTTTAGAAAGTTTAGATTTTGCACTAATTTTGTGAGTTTTTATGGATAAATGATCCATTTCATGGAAAATGGTGACTAAAATCTATGAAATGGATCATGTCTAACATGTATAATACCAATCTAACACTATAATGTGTAGGAGAGATGAATACTATGGTGTGCACCAAGATTTGATAGTGAAAAGTGCTTGAAGTTGGACCCTAGGGTGTAGCAGCAGGAGATCTACCTGAAGGAGGGATATGTTTTTGAGTTGGGAATGATTCAATATGTTTTCCTAATGGTGTAGAGTCAATTAACTAGTTTTATAAATGTTTGGGAAGTCAAGATCCAAGAAGCCCTAGTTTTGAGGCAAGTTAAGGAGGGTTTTGTGTTTGAGCATGTTAGGGGTGTCATAGAAGACTAAGAACTTGAAAATCCTTGGTTTGGGGATGTTTTAAGAGATTTTTGAAAGTTTCATGGTTAGGGGTTGAGTTTAGAGAGGGGTTGCTTTGGAAAAGAGGGCTAATTAGGCCTAGTTTTTGAGGAGACAACAAATTTTGGAAGGGTTTGTCTAAAACAAGTGCTATCAGGAACCTAGTATGTTGTGTAAGATCATAAACCTCATCTCATTCTGTCATTAGATTGGAGGTTCCTTTGGGAAGTTTGAGAGAAAAGTCTAAAATCCTTCGCTAGAGGCCTAATAGGGCTAGAAGGCTGCTTAAGGAGCAAAGGTGAGTTTTGGTCTAAGACAGAGGGTTAGGGCTTGAAAACCATTCAAGTCAGGTTAGGTTGAGTCCTTTGAGATCACTCCAATGGTTTGGAACCATAAGGGAAGCCAATAAGTAATGAATGCAAAGTTGAGGCCTTATCTCCATGTTGGCGCCTAAATGAAAGGTTGAGAGTGAATCATTGTTAGTCTTGTAACTTGGTGTTTATTTCAAAGTCCCTGACCCTCTACATCATGTCTATCCTAGTTAATTGGATCCACCTCAAGCATTGCCTCTGAGATAAGTTCTATCTCATAGTTAAGTAGAATAGTTTACAAATAAATGTGTTTCGTACATTTGCTTTTAGTAGTTTTGCTTTCCCTAAGCGCTGCTGCACATGTTCTGTTGGCCATTAGGGCCTATTAGTTTTTTTTTAGTTCAGTTTTGTTTCTTTTGCTGCTATTTGGAGTATTGTTGTTCTAGTTTCTGAGTTTCAAGAAGGGGCATATTTGACTCCGCGCCCAATGGAGGGTTTTAAGGACACTGATCTATGCTTAGCAGGAAAGCATTTAGCGGAAATCGCCAAAATGTTACCAATTTTTTCCCACAACTCAATTGATGGAGCTAGCTGAACATTGTTATATCTTAAGGTGAAATTATAGTTATTTCTTTATTATGCTTAAGTGTTGTTTACACTTTGTTCATTATTCTTCAAGTGACAGTTGTGCTTTGAAAAGAAGAACATAGTTTCATAAGTGCTATTCAATGTTTTACAATTAAATGAAGTACATAATTGGGCATATAAGCAACAGAGCATTTTAAATGCTTTCATTCATTTCATAAAGCGATTCATATTTACATAGCTTCATTTGATTGCAAGAATCCAAATGATAATACAACATTGCATTGGAATGCATTTTCTTTTCGAAATGAAAAGCATACGATGAAATCAAATATCCACACAAGTCATGGAAGAGACAGTCAAAGTGCTTCCTTAATATAGCACACTACACTATGGAAGATACAAAAGAAGAAATCACATAAGTAATGACATAATCATCATTGCCTGATTGGCTAATGGTCGACACTAAATGGTGCACCTTCATCTTCTCAAGCTCCATTGACCTGTAGGAGAGAAAAGAGGGGGATGTTAGAGGCTCTGATTATGAAGATACCTATATGAATCACATACAATAATGCAGTCTGTTGTTACTCATTGACTGAAACAATCAAGTAGTGTGCAAGGAAATAATCTGAAGGAGAAACATTAGTATGATCATCATATCTTGTTTTTATGCTAACATTGTTTGTTTCCTTGTGCAGGTATAGGGAAAATCATGATGCAGTTTATTATTCGAAGACCAAGCATGTGGAGAAAAATGGGCTCCCGCAAGGGTAGAGCTCGACATGCTGCCCTTATTCATCACAAGTGGGCTGATAAAGAGATAGTAATTACATCATCATATTCATTAGGAAAAGGAAAGGATATACAATTGAAAGAGTTAAATAGAATTATCTATCAAGCATTAAATCAACTGTGCATTCATAAAAATTAGGTAAATTTTTTTCTGAAAGCTATAGGTGAACAGTGAGTTTAATCCGCTCATATAATTCAGCTGAGTATATTTATATCAAACATTGCTCTGTGGATCACGTTCTTTCTCTATAGTGATATTTTTTCATCATGATCATATGTCATGCAAGGTTCAGTTCATCAGTGTTCTTTTTCACAACCAAGGATAGTGAACAGGCATACATTATGCCTTAATGAAGGAAAATTGTTTTAATTTTCATCCCAAAAGAGGGTAAATTCATGAAACAGTTTATTATGAGGAGCATAAAAATGCATGAAGAGTGCCAAGTTGAAACCCAAGAGTATGGATGCATAGATATTGCATTCAAATGGTAATGAACAGTCAGTTCCAGTTTGGCTAATAAGTAAATATGACATTAAGAATTACAATGTGAAATGATTGTTCCAGAATGATAAGGAAATGACAAACATAACAGAAAGGTGTTTTTGAAGTGTTAGTCATGTTGGCTAAAGCAATCAAGTAAGATGCAGTCATTAGAATTACAGTGTTTCAATTTAAATTTTTGCATAAATCTAGGAATAGAATCAAGAAAATTAATCATCTTGAGTTTCTTCAAGGAAAGTCAATAAGGAGGTAGCATCAAAGTGGCCTAGATGCCTGGAAAATATAGATGCCACTGTTCTATCAGGGTACTTGTGGTCACTAAGCAAAAATGGGCTCATTAACTATTCTCATTATCAAATGTGAAGTGCAAGGATAGAAAGCAAGAGTTGTTGTATGGTAGAGTTAAGTAATCCAAAAATTGTGTGTGCAGAGAAAACAGTATGGAAATAATAACGCATTCATAGGTACTCTTCTTAACAAAAATGATAGATACAGAAATATAAATAAGTCTTCAGGGATCAAGCTATTTTTAACATGAACATCAAAGGAAACAGATTTAATGCAATTTCCAGCTTACCCATGCAAGGGTTTTCAACAAAATGTCAAAGTAGAGCACCAGCCATCATGGGTCGAGCTTATAAATTGAATGCACAATGAATATATTTTGTTTCCTGAATACGCACATTTGGGGTTTGATTTTAAATACAGCAAATACAATTTACAGTGATAACCCATATGGGGATTTTATATGAAACAAAAGAGTACAAAGGTAAATCATAATGATTAAGTTTTTCTTCAGAATAATAGATATCCATGTCTAGTTTTGTTTCAGAAAATATAAAAATGTGAATTTCTTTTGATGGGTCAAGCTTCAAAATGGAGAACGCAATTTTTATTCAAATCTCATGATACCCATTAACGGGTTTGTCCTCAAATATACAAAAATGTGAGATTCCTATTTTGGGTTGAGCCTAGAAGCTCTAAAAAATGCTTTTCTAAGATATACATGGTGCAGCCTGTGTATGGCCGTGATTTCTTAAATAAAAGAAAAGTTCTTTAAGTTCTAAAGAATGAAATAAATGCTTTGAGCAAGATTTACCAGTTCAAGCTTGTAGAATAATGCTCATAGCCACAGCCAAAGCTTTGTAAAGTCTCAAAAACCCCAAGCAAAGCATCCAGTGTGAGCTCATATAAGATGGTCAATGGAGACAAAGAAAATAGAAGTAACAAAATAATAAGCACAGGAAGTAAGGAGCCACCACAAATGTGTAAAATACTGTGTTAAAGTCGTGGCTATAAGACTAGAAATGCGTGAAGAGTGAGGCTATAAAAACTATGATAATAGCTATGTTACCTTGTGTGCAATAAAGAACAAAACCCTCGAGCAAGCTCTTTCATGAAAGCTTTCAGATAAAAGGCTTGAGCTCATGCATAGCGGCCAAGACATAGTCACATGAAATGTAAGGAAATCATAAACAAGCATGAATAGACCGCAACCTTAATGGTTTTTCTTGTTCTTTGAATGGAGTAAAGAACTATAATAACAAACAAATCAAGCTTACTCAGTCAAAGATTTAGCTTAGTAGTGAAGTTTCTCAAAGCACACGAACTACAACTTGAGCTCAATCATGGTGGCAGCATGCTCTCTCAGGCAGAGCAAGTTTTTTCCAAACGATGATTGCAAAAATGAAATATTTTTTAGGGTTTGACCTCTTTTGTCTCATGCCCTAATTTGAGCCAACATTATAATTGCCTTCAAATATTCACCTTTGACATTAGCATGTGGGAAATTCGAATTAGTTTACCTTTGCATTATGAAATCAAAGTCTGAAGCTAATGTTTGAAAGGCCGAAAATTTATATGCCTAGGTCGTTGTGTTAAAGTCTTTAGGGCTTGTGTTTTATTGATAACTCACCCTTGTGCCTTAGAAGAATTTAGAGATTTTAATATCTTAATTTTATTGTTTTTGAGAGAAAACAATGAGAGTATGGATGTTGAATGTCTTATGACCTAGGGGTAAATCTTTGATCACTTAGGCTTTTTGTGTTCTCAAGGAAATCAATTATCTACTCTCTTTTTTTTGAATTGATTTTGAAGAAATCAATTAGGGATATTGATGAGTAGAGTTGTCTTGTATATTTTTATGATTTTTTAGAAGAAAACTAAAGCATTGTATGGGTGAGATAAGGTTGTAATTTTTTTTGCAAAAGATTTTGCAATCTTTAATTGCAAAAATAGACAAATTGTAAAATCTGCAATCATGTAAAGCAGAATCGTAAAGCAATCTTTTGTAAATTGTTTTATGATTTCTTGCTATTTTTAGCAGATTGTATTCAATTTTTCTCTTGGTCGGATTTGACTCTCATCTTGGATAGATAAGGTGTTTTTCTGGCTTTTAAAGAAGATTCAACCTATTTTTAGAGGCTTTACGGTTTGGTCATAAAAGCAATATGCTTTTTTCTGCTTTTATGCAATCTTTTGAGACAGTTTGAAGCTTTTTTACTTGAGATTCTTTGTGAGCTCGGATTAGGGTTTCTTGAGATATATTTTGAAAAGACTTAGTCTTTTTCTCTCTCAGTTCAGTAGACAGTTTCTTGCTCATACACATTTTTGAGCTTGTAAACCTTTTTGTACTCAGTTTTAGATTATAGTATACTCCTTTAGTTGAATAAAGCAACACTCCTATTCCTCAATTCTGTTTCTTTTGTGGTTTTAGTTTGATGTTATATTGTGATTTCTCTTTTGCAGAATCCTTATTATGTCCTAGAATTGTAATTTTGGCACATAAAGTTCATAAAATATAGGTTGCATGTTTTATTTAGGTTGGAATCTTCATGTAAATTATTCATGTGTTTAGTGTTCATGAGGAATTGTGAAATACTATTTTTTTTTTCTAAAAGTTGTTTGTGGGAAAAACTAGAGTCATCATTAAGTTATTATCAAGTCCTAAAAATCATTTTAATTCATAGTTTTCATTTCAGTCTTCTTTCTCTATCCCTTTCCTCAGAAAAACACTTAGAATAAATTTTATCATTCGGAGAACCCGCTCACTCTAGAGATTCCTTATTCATTCAGATCACGCGCATCTGAACAAGGTTTCCATATTTCAGTAGATTGTTGAATCTTGCATTCAGCAGGGTGCAAATCTAATTGACAATAGTTACAATAAGAAGTAAAGACATTAATATATAGAAATTACATTATAAAAATTGATATATTTAACAAAATAATCACTTATGACCATCTCACGATCACTCTCCTTGATGGAAATATTTTCACGCCGATGTTTTGGCATGCTCAAGCCCTGTATAAACCATCCAAATAGGAATTAAACTATGAATCAATAATGGTTTGATTTTTGACTAGAACTAGTTCATTTATAACAACGAATGTAAATTAAAATTTAGTAATTTGCCTCATACCTCCCCTATTAGAGCCATCGAGGATTGTATAGCGGAGGAAACACCAATATCCATTGCCCTCATAACAATTGGCGGTGCTTATGTCACCAACATCTAAAAATAAAACAACAAATTATTCAATCACAAAAAAGTTACAATAGCGATCCATGTGATGACTTATAATGTATGAGATCTAATGAACAAAATTTTGAGTAAAAGTATTAAACTATATATTTTTTATTATTAGTTATCAAATTTGAAGTAATACTTTGAGTTTGAATGATGTGTAATGCAATGTAACCAACAATATGAATATAAAATACACAAATCTATTAAACTTAGAATTCATTAGTTAAGTTCTCTTTATTCTATATTACCTCCATGAACGTTTGATCAAATCTACTGGCACTAGGAGGTGTTTCCTTGAAACCTCCAACATTACCCTATTCAACATCCAAAATCACATATTAAAATACCATTCGTAAAATAATGCTATTAATATGTAATAAATTTATAATTGTTTACTAGTTACATACCCCACTGATAGGTGTACTGCAAAAATAAGTAGGGGGATGACTGGTGTATCCAGTCTCAACACTGTGACCTTGCAATTTTATTAAAATAATAAAACTAAATTAGTTAATCTTGCATTTCACAATCAAAATTTAATAAATTAAATTCAATGAACATGCTGAATTTTACATGAGTGTTAATGCCATATGCATCATGCAAAATGTCAGCCGTCCTCTCCATCCTTGTAGATGCATACGGATCAGGCTGCGTAGTAGCATATGGATCCGTAGCACCCTCTTGAGTGTCAGTAGGGTCATACGAACAAGTCACCCCACAAGATTGACACACATGGGTTTGAAGGCCACCACCTGAAGACTCTGGATGGATGTCTAGGGAGGGATGACACTCTAGGGTCAAAATTATGATTTCCTACAATGTCTCTATGTCGACACTCTCCTTCGCAACCATGCACATCACAATGTGCCATGAGGCAGCCTCAGTGAGAGGTCGCCTCCCTTGCCGCACAGGATCCAGCTGCATTGGGCCTATTCCTAAGCTGACCCCCACCCTCCCCTAGAACTCCCTCATATCAAAATAATTTTGATTTGGTTCAATACATCTCGCATGATAGTTTCCTAAGAAAATATTGGGGACTTCACAATTATTGCATGGTGGGTAATCAAAGACCAAATACCATCTATCATAAAAATGGTTCCTAATCTCTTGGTGGTGGCACCAATGAATAGGAAACCTCTTTGCATTGAGGGTAAGATTTTTATTTATTTTAGGGTCAGTGAATAGAGAGCACAAATAACCTTTAGTAATTTTTAAATCTTTTACTTGTTTATATGATAATTTGTCTACATAATATGCCCTAGCTGCCTGCCTCCTATCTTCCCATCTAGATATTTGTTGGGTAATTGCATCTACATTTTTTAACATCTCTTTCAATGAATTTGCTAGAAGCATTCTTTCTGTGGTTGAAGCATTTGGATCACTCAACCTACTGATAAGATCCTCAAGTTGTTTTCTATTGTTCTCAATTTCACTCCTCAAATTTTCTTTAGTGCCAGGAGGGTATTAAGTGATTGGTGGGGGAGGTTGATTTTGTTGTTGAGGATTTTGTTGAGGATTTTGCTGTTGAGGATTTTCCTCCTCTTCTTGTTGACGATTTGTAGGATTTTCTACAAATTAAAAAAAAAACAATCAAATCTAACCTAAAACAAACAAAATCAATTTCAAACTAAGAAATTCAAAACAAGTAGCAAACAATACTTACCTCCCACACCTCTTTGTCGTCGTGGCGCCATATTTGCAAAGAAAATCCAAATGTTGTTGATGAAATTCATAGAAATCCTTCCTCCTAGAATGCGAGCACAAAAGTGAGGGTTTTTGGCTGCAGACAAAGCTAAGAAATAGTAAATAGAAAATGATACAATTTTCACTTTTTTTTTCTTTTAAAACCACATAACGTGAGCGTGTTATAACATGCTCACGTTATAATGTGCTCGCGTTATCTATTTTCAAAAAAAAATTCCATTTGGCCACAAAAGAGTGACTAACTTCATGCACCTGCCCGAATGTAGTTTCTAAACTACTAGGTTTTTTTTTTATATATATATTTGGTGAAAATTTGAAATTTCGTACTTAAATTTCAGAGAAAAAAATAAGTAGGTGTCTGTCTGGCCACCCTAACCACAATAAAATGATAATATTTTTTCATAAGATTTTAGATATAAGTAGAGGACTCATGTCTCGATGTGATGCATATTTTTATGTAATTTTTTTCCAAGTAAATAATTAATTATGAATTTTTTATTACAACTTTTAAAAAATATAAAAAATTGTATGTCTGACCACCTTAACTTAGTCAAAACTTCATGAAATTCATTTTTTCTTTTTTTATTCCTATATTATGGAAAGCATAGAATGTGAAACATGTTTTGGATTCAAAAAATGTGATATTGTTTGAAAGCTATAGATGGTTTTCAATCAGCCTATCAATCAGGAATTTAGTCGTAATTCAAATAGAAAATGAATAATAATTACTTATTCAACTCAAAATAAAGAATAATTTATATTGGTGGAAAGCTGAGAGTCTCCTTTAAAAACTTTTTTCATTTCATCAATTTTTGGTAAAGAAAAGGTTGTCAGCCACATACCCATCATATTGCCACTTTTTGGCCCATCATGATCCTACACATACCCATGAATGGATAATAAGGCATAAGAATTGTATAAATAATTAGTTTTCACCTCATTTTACATCTCCTCACTCAAGTATTCAATCTACTAATTCATTCAAATAATATCCTACAATCAAGCATCTTACATCATCAATTGAAGCAACTATTGAATCACTTTGAAGCAGCCATTGACATTACTTCAAAGTTACAAGATCAAGGATTTGGTGAGTTAATAGCATTTTCATGTTGTTAGTTTACATTTCCTTTACATTTCATTTATTTCTTTTGGGTTTGATTAAACCAAAGTGGGGTTTGACCAAGGCAAACCCCTATTTGCTAACCCTTCAACATTTTTCCCCTTTGCATGTGTCTTTGTAGCCTTTGTTTTGCAGATTTGACAAGTTTAAAGGTGTTGAAAAGTGGAAATCAAGTCAAATAGGCTCTTCAAGTCAACATATCACTATTTAAAGCTTATTGAGTTTTTTCTGTCCATTTCCTACATAACTGACTCTGACAACCTAACATTCAAACATTCCCAAATTTGGTATTGTAGAGTTTCTATCTGATTTTCTAGAAATCTAGGAGTGTACTAATTCACCACCCTTGGTGAATGAGTCCCACCTGAAGTCTGAAAATCTGTATTTTGTTAGATCTCAGATCCTAATTGTCAAAAATTAGTTCCTGACACTTTTTCATTAGTAGGAGGATTGATTCACCACCCTACGTGAATGAGTGCCATTGTAAAAAACCAGTAAAATTCATGAACATTGTAGACATTCTAGACAACTCATATTTCATCCAGGTGCACTCAGATTCACCCTTGTACCTTCTATTTTGCATTATTTTTTTATTTTCATAGTTATTTGCATATCACAATGTGTTTTCAAACATAGCTTAAATTGCACTTTTGCATTCATTTTAGTTCATTTTAATTAGTCAATTATTTAGTTAAGTTCATTTACATCATATCAAATAGCATACATCCTACTTTGAGTGTTACATAAGCATTTTGGGACCTAGATCTCTCTTCTTTTAGGTGAAAAACCCTAGAAGTGCAAGAGCAAGTATCTCCTTAGGTTCCCAAAAAATTTCACATTTTGGTGAACATGACATGACTAAAGTACATACAACAGGACTAGGATATCAAGATCCTTCTCATCTTGAGAGATATCCTCTACAACCTAGGAGAATTCGAGATGCTAGTACTGTGGTCTTGAATTCTCCTCCTAACTTGAACATTCTCCTTCCTCGTGAACAACCATTCTCTCCTTCTAATGACAAGGATGTTAGGATCCCTATGGGTCCTCTTCCTCCTTCTATTCATGAAAAAGGAGAAACCTAGTAAATGCAAACGACCATACAAATTGAAGAAGATAAAGTTTCCTACACATCCTCCACTTGAATGTGAAAGGAGACTTCAACTGCTTTTAAATAAAGCTTTTATACTCTTACCACCTTCAAATAGTTTGGTCATTCATTCTGACGATTCTCATATACCATATTACAAATATCATTGTATCCTTGGACATTGAATTGAAGAATGTTGGACATTGAAAGACATACTGAATAAGTATCACTTCACTAATATCAATTGTTTCCCCGTCATACCTTAAACTAATATAAACCTCTCTATCATGCTATAGTTGTAGAGTTTACTATTCTCACTATTGCACGACCCTTTCCCATCACCCATCTCAGCTCATTCTTGCCTTTCCACTTTGTGGGGGGCAAGCCTTTGTTAGCCTTGTCCTTGTAATGCATTTGTTTTTGTCTCTCAACCTTGCTATTCCTTTTTTCAATTGTTCATCCAAGATCTAGAAACCAATAACTTAGTTAATGGTTGACTTACATTTGCATTACTTTTCCTTTATTTTCTTTCTCTTTTCATGTGTATTGTGTTCCCCTGTATTGTGCGTTTGATGTTTCCTCTCCTTGTACACTTCTTCTATTTGTACCTTTATTCTTCTATTTATCGTGCATTGTTTTGTGTTTTCCTTTTGGGGATGACACAAAGCATAGAGACACCCTATGTCTCTTCCATGTTGACCCAAACAGTCCTTGTCCTTTAATTTTTGTTTTGTGTTTTCCTTTTGGGGATGACACAAAGCGTAGAGATGCCCTATGTTTCTTCCATGTTGACCCAAACAGTCCTTGTCCTTTCATTTTTGTTTTGTGTTTTCCTTTCAGGGATGACGCAAAGCGTAGAGATTCCCTACATCTCTTCCATGTTGACCCAAATGGCCATTTTTTTCCTTTTTCTCTTATCTTTCTTTTTTTTTCCTTTTGGGGATGACGCAAGGCATTGAGACCAAAATGTCTCCTTCATGTTGACCCAAAATCTCTTTCCTTTTCATTTTCTTTTCATTTCACTTGTGTTTTCCTTTTGGGGATGATGCAAAGCATTGAGATTGCAATGTCTCTTCCATGTTGACTCAAAATGGACCTTTCTTTTTCGTTTGTTTTCTCTCTCTTTGTGTCATTCTTCTAGTTCTATGTGCTTTGGGGAATGATAATAGTTCCACTCTCTTTCATAAAAACATTGTAGCAACTAGCATACTAACCCCAAATCCATAGATCCCTTATGTGTTTGGTGTTCTTTCTTTTATGGGGGGCAGCTTCCTCCCTTTCTTTGTTTTTCATTTTTCTTTGATATGACGTAGCCTACCTTTGAAACATATGACTTGGCATAGAGCTTTCTAGGTTGACTCTCATGTCTTGTTTTCTTTTTTCCTTTTCTTTTTTTCTCTACTTTCAAGTAATTTCTCACAAAACAATGTGTAGCAATTCCTGTAAAGTGGGGAGCATACATTACCATTATTTCATTGTGCATTCATGCTTCTTAGTGTAGCCTTGTCATTTATGTGATGCGTTCGTCACTTAGTGGATGAAATTGGGTGTGATGTCCTTCATAAGTGTGATCTTTCTAAGCATATTACATTCCTCTTCGTGGTTTGATGTAACACAATGCATCCCCTAAGTTGTGAATATACTATTCTTTGATTGGTCCTCTCTTGGAGACATTAGACACAATGTTCCCTAAGTGACTGACCTTGCATAAATTGAACAAAACTCCTTTGAATAATCTTTTACATTTATTGCATTCTCATTCGGCCACCTTGCATAACACAACTTGCATGCCTGTGGAGTCATCTTATTTGTTTGGCCACCTTGCATAACACAACTTGCATGCCTGTGGTGCCATCATATTTTTCTTGTCACATGAAACTTAAACCAACATTTACATTTCATTTGGATTTGTGGCACCTTGTTAAGGTTATCAAGCGGTATAACTTTGGCATGGTTGAGTGGGAAGCCCAACTAGCGGCATGAATTTTCCCCATAGACACTTTTGTGTTTGTGAATGCATACCAAGTAGTGTATGTATCTTAATTTTTGGGCTTTCTCACCCCACAGACAACTAGTTCTGTTGCCCCAGAGTGAGTACACATTCTCTTTTTCAAAAAAACTAGCCTAGATCTCTTTTCACAACTAGTTGGATTGATGATAGAAGCTTCATTCAATTCATTTCAACACTTGTGTGTTCCTTTGTTTTTATGTCTAGTTTTCCATGGGATCTTTATCCTGGGGGCTTGATCATCCCTCTTGATTGTTGCATTCCATATTGCTAATGTAAGTGCATTCAAACCCTCTCCTCGATGTTCATGGCCACTTTAGTGTGAGGAAGCAAGTTTGTCCTCTCACTAAAGTGGGGGCTAAATGTGTTGTAGAAAAATTGTCCTTTGTCATTTTCATGGCCTTTTAGGTCTTGTTTCATGGTGTTGAAACTATGTTTCTTTGATTTTATGTTGTATCATGGCTTGAACATGCTTATTTAGGTACTAAAACTCAAAGAACAATGTCTTGTGAAGGTGTTGTAAGAAATTTCTACATTCTTCTAGACTCTATTTAATACATTTCACCTAAAAATCACCTTTTTACACATTAACAAATCCTATATTGAAGTGTTGTAAAGTCTTGTAACAAGCCTTCATGCTTTTCTAGACATCTCCTTATTTAAACAATTCTCATGCTTTATTTTGTCTCTTTATGCCCTCATATGCTTAATTAAGTGTATCTTTGCATATTATCCTGGAAAATAACATTAAATACAACATTATTTCTGACACTTGTTTTTAGGTCCTAGGTGCAACCCATTCGCCATGGGTGGAAAATGATTCCCCCTTGGCCCCAAATTCAAAATATTTCAAATTTCCTTTCGAGATTTTATTAAAAGTCACTTGATGTCAGCATGTGATGAGGTATGAATGGATAGTAAGGCACAAGAATTGTATAAATAAGTGTTTTCACCTCATTTTACATCTCCTCACTCAAGTATTCAATCTCCTAAGTCATTCAAATAATCTCCTACAATCAAGCTTCTTACATCATCAATTGAAGCAACTTGAAGCACTTTGAATCATCCATTAACATTACTTCAGACTTACAAGAGCAAGGATTTGGTGAGTGAATAGCATCTGCATGTTGTTAGTTTACATTTCCTTTTCATTTCATTTATTTCTATTGGGTTTGATTACCAAAGCGAGGTTTGACCAAGGAAAACCCCTATTTTCTAACCCTCCAACATTTTTCCCCTTTCCATGTGTCTTTGTAGTCTTTGTTTTGCAAATTTGATGGGTTTAAAGGTGTTGAAAAGTAGAAATCAAGTCAACTAGGCTCTTCAAGTCAACATATCACTATTTCAAGCTTATTGAGTGTTTTCTGTCTATTTCCTATAGAACTGACTCCAGCAACCTAACATTCAAACATTCCTAAATCTGGTGTTGTAGAGTTTTTGTCTAATTTTCTAGAAATCTAGGAGTGGGCTGATTCACCACCCTTGGTGAATGAGTCCCACTTGAAGTCTGAAAATCTATATTTTGTCAAATCTTGAATCCCGACTGTCAGAAATAAGTTCCCGACACTTTTTCATCAGTAGGAGGACTAATTCGCCACCATGGATGAATGAGTCCCACTATGAAAAACCAATAAAATTCATCAACATTCCAAAAAACTCATATTTCATCCAGGTGCACTCATATTTACTCCTATACCTTCTATTTTGCATTATTTCTTCATTTTCATAGTTATTTGCATATCACAATGTGTTTTCAAACATAGCTTAATTTGCACTTTTGCATTCATTTTAGTTCATTTTAATCAATCAATTGCATTTCGTTAAGTTCATTTACATCACATCACATAACATATATCCTAATGGGTGATCCCACAATAGTGGTTTACAATTTTTTGCCAAACTAGACATTGAAATTATTATTTTTAACTAAATCTTCACATTCAGACAACTATAGCAGCTAAACCATGAGGAATTTGAAGATGATGCAAACTAGAGTCTCGTCAAATTTTGTCTGCAGATTTTAAAACTATTTTTTTCAAAAAATTTGGAATCAGATTGTACTTCTTTTTCCATCTCCCACGAAAATTGGTTTTTTCAAAAAACAACAATTTAAAAAAGTGATGCACACGGTATAACGCATAACTTTTTTTCCATGAAGGATAAAATTCTAATTATTTTGAATTTATATTTGTAACTCTGATATCTAGTGCTTCCACTTGGTTAGATATTTTTTATTGAATATTTTTTGTTTAATATAGTTTCCAAGTCAAACTAATTACAATTCAAACATAACACGGTCGTATAACGCGTAACTTTTTTTGTATATATAGAAATTCAATTTTTTTTTGGTTGAATCAAGGACTTCAATATTTGGTGCACTCATATTTTTTATTTTTTATTTTTGATAATCTACTATTTTTCCATATGTGCAGAACAAAGACCTTCATTTTCAATGAAAAACCTATGTTTAATAAAACTAAAAAAACAAGTACATAATAAAACCAAAACATATTAAATTTATATTCGTTGGATAGATTGTTCCGAGGACTAACTGATTCTAGTTGGGTTTGTAAAAATTCCTCCATTTTCGTCCTCAACCCAAGCTTCAAAGTGTAAAAAATAGGTTTTTTTTGTGAACAAGGTCAAAAATAAGGGAAAAGGAGGGTTCGCTAGAACCAGGGGGGTTCTAGCGAACCAGGGTTCATTCGAACCCCCCTCAATATGAATTTTCCTTTTGTTTTTTAGGAAGGAAATGTGGGTCCAATAATTAAATAGGTTCATTCAAACTCTAGTTCGGTCGAACCACTCTTTGGTTCAGTGGAACTTATAGGTTCATTTGAACCCCTAAAACCAAATTTTTTTCCATGGGGTCATTTTTTTCTTAGTTTTCCTTCCTCCATCAAATTGTAAACCACTATTGTGGCTTCACCCTAATTTTAGTGTTACATAAGAATTTTGGGACCTAGATCTGTCTTCTTTTAGGTGAAAAACCCTAGAAGTGCAACAGAAAGTATCTCCTTAGGTTCCCAAAATTTGTCACAAATTTTATTTTGAAGTGTAAGATTAACTAAATTTGTAGAATGATTATAATGAAATTTTAGGGTCACAAAGTTCACCCTACTTGTCGTGGTCCTCCACCTCCCTATTACTTGATGGTGTCAAGTGTAGAGGTATGCAACTAGTAAAAAATTATATCTATATTACATGCGAATGGTTGAACCTTATATGAATGGTAATCTTATAACTCAGGGTGAAACCACAATACTATGTCTCACGTTTTGCCTAAGATGGAAGACCTATAGTAGATAAACAATTAAGAATTTTAAGATGATGCAAACTAGTGATTTGTGGAAATTTGTGAGTAGATTTTAAATATATATATATATATATATATTTGAAATAAATCATGAATATTTCAACATCTCCTTTAATAACTAGTTTTAAACAGAAAACAACATTTTCAAAAAGTAACGTTTGTGTCGTACAACATTATTCTTTTTCTATAAAGGATAAAAGTCTAATTTTTGAAATATAGATTCTCAACATCAATATCTAGGGAAAGGATATTTTTTCATATGTTTTTTTTTTGATAAAGGAAAGAACAGGTTTTACAGGGACCCAAAACCATAGAGTATACAGACCAAATAATGATAAATCAATAGAGTACCAAACAAAAAGAAAGTTGCAACAAAGAAAACATTAAGGACAATAGTCATGACCCAAGAGAAGACAAAAGGCCAGCTTGAAGCTAGCACCCAACACAACCAAAACTAACTTAAAGACTTCAAATTTTTAGCAACCTCAACTTCAAGGTTGCACATCTCTTAGGTAACCTGCTTAAGGCTCTAGATCTCCTGAGGTGAAGAACCCACTTTTCTTTTTAGTTTTTCTCTAGTCCTTTTCGAAGGACTGAAATACTCCTTCTTACCTTTATCTTTCCCAGCTTCCAAGTCCTCAAACATCGATCCTTGTTGAATATTATCCATCTTTTCCACCATAGTACTCAAGATAGTATCATTCTGTTTAATAACTTTGTGGTTGCGTTCCATAACAGTTTTCATAGTATCCCTGATTGTTCCAATTTCCCCTTCCAGCTGTTTGACCTTGTTCTCATTATCCTTCTTTATCTTGTCCATAAGCTTAGTATTTCTTTAAAGACGTTCAACCAAAGCCCTCTTCTCATCTGTAGTCCACAAAACACCATCAGAATTATGCGATGTACCTTTCGCTTCCAAATCATCCACCTTGCTAGTGAGATCCCTATTTTCTAAATTGAGATCCTTAATCTCATAAAACACCCATTTTATGATTTTGAAGTAGTCCACAACCCCATTTCTAGCTATAGCCATAATATTGTTAGGAAATTCCCTATCTGGCTTAAAATAGTGGTCATCAGGGTTGAGGTCTCTAGGGAATCTCAGTATATTTTCTCTGTTAGTGGTCGGGTGGGAGGTATAAGAGTCCTCAATAGCTTTATTATCATCAGAATTATCTTTCAGAGAATCCTCTGAATAGGAAACCAACTTGTTCATAGGAGGGTTCTTCTTGTGTATGTGTAGGATCATGATTGGCCAAAAAGTGGCAATATGATGGGTATGTGGCTGACGAATTTTTTTAACCAAAAATTGATGAAATGAAAAGGGTTTTTAAAGGAGATTCTAAGCTTTCCACCAATATAAATTAAACTTTTCTTTGAATTCAATAAGTAATTATTATTCATTTTCTATTCAAATTTTGACTAAAGTCCTAATTGATAGGTTGATTAAAAACCATCTATAACTTTCAAATGGTATCACATTTTTTGAATCCAAAACATGCATCACATTCTATGGTTCGCATACTATAGGATTAAAAAAATAAAAAATTGAATTTCATGAAGTTTTGACCAAGTTAAGGTGGTCAGATATACAAGTATTTTATATTTTTTAAAAGTTGTGTAGACATGCACAATTATCATTATGCACTTAGTTTACGTTCACCTGCTCATTAAATTAATCAAGCTCATCAAATCCATTCACTAGGTATATCAGGTCTTTAGTCCTAAGGTTATTCATTTAAATAAATCAAAGGCTCACATCATCCTTTAATTAAATAAATCAAACTTTATTTAATTAAATCCCCAAATGCATATTCCATCCCTCTTTGATTTAAATAAAACCAAATATTTGAGTCAAATTGGTCAAAATCATCTAATCATCATTAAGCTAATATAATCCTAATTAGCCTAACCTAATTACCCATCACATTCTCTAGATTTTGCCACTTGCACAAACAAATTAATTTATTGATTTATTAAATCCAACATTTTGCATCAACATGGCATCTTTGAGGAATATTCCCTCAAGTTTGAATTCAAAAAAAAGTGGATAGGTACATCCAACAAGTCATTTATGAGCTCTTTACATGGCTCTTACATGTCCCTTGCACAAGTCAAACTCAACATTTATATCACAAATTCAAATTTGAATTTCCCCCTCTTGGGCACATTTCCCAAATCTTGCACACTCCTCAACCACTCACAAGTTGACAAGTGGCCTCATCTCATTGGGCCAATATTTGTACCACATTCATCCATTTGGCCATTCTCTCATCAAAATAATCTATAAATGAAATGCTTCATTCTTGATGAAATCCTCCACAGATCATCCACAAATCCTATGTAAAGTCACTCTCTTCAGAGAACTGATTTTTCCCATCCATCATCTTGATCATCAACATATCATTTTCATATCATGGAGCTTAAGCAAGGATTGGGATATGGATTCTTTCCATAGAAGCACCAATCCAATATGAGATATTATTTACTTCATGTTTTGTTGTATGCTTTCAACTAGTCTATCTAATCTTTTGTTGTTTTGATTGCATCATGAAGCATGTTGATTTATTTCATATTGATGTGAATGTTTGCTTTATTGCTAATGATGTATGTTTAAATATTAGCCATTTTCAGATTTAGCATCCACATAATGGCACTAGAAGGAGGGAAACAATGTTTCTGTTTGTGGACAATGAGTATAATATTGAAGAAGAAGGTTTTCATTTTTGATGACGTCCTTTTTATGGGAGCTCTCTGTCTCTTAAGGAAGTTACACACCATCTTGGGGAAGTGAAAATAAGTTTATATTCTCTAAACATGTTGCTATTTGATTTTGTCTTACTATTTGCATTTTTTTAAAGTACTTCATTTATAGTCTCATGCAGATCTTGTCATTAAAAGCAGTAGATTCTATTTTATCTTTTCATAGTTGTTGTTTCTACAATGATTAGCACACATTGATTTCTAATAGAAAGTCATCCACTCTTGAGTCAGGCTCTTTCTAGTTAATACCAAATCTTCTTATTATTTTATCATAGATATCTGAAAAAAAATCCTCTACACGTTATTTTCTTTTTATGGATGTCCTTTCACAAAGCTACGTTCCTTTTAGCATAGAGAAGATGCTATTCAAAAGTTGTGGAATTCGGTGTTTCACCTACCAAATAACATTTGGACAAAAGTTTCTCACATCCATTAAGGTGATCAAGGCATTCCCTAAAACAACATTTCTTTGAGATTTTTTTTGTCAAACGGTTTATGCACCTAGTCTATGCTTCCACACACTGCATGTATATTTACTAGGTCATTTCTAACTATAGGGAAGATTTTATTTCTATTTGAAATCTTTGTTTATAAGATTTGGAGTTGTTACTTCTAGCTTTACGCCTTGCCAGTTGCATTTTCCATAAGACCACACTTAAGGCATTCCATTAAGCAGTTCGCATTCCCTTCTTTTGCATGAATATCAGCAACTATCTTTATCATTTGAGGGATGTATGAAGGAATATTGAGTCAGCCATATCCTATAGTAGAGATTTCTGAGGCCTTCACCTCATTTGCCACATACTATCAACTGTTCATATGCCTATAGTAGCTGAAAAAACCTTCCGTTCAATATGCTTCAATGGATGTTCAGGCTCTGTCCCAAGTCTATGTTTTGCGTGTAGGGAGGAGACTAGCATGGGTCAAAAGAATTAGATGTTTAAGTTATTGACTATAGGTGACTAATGGGTGGTACTATTATAAGAAAGCACAGAAATCAGATAAGAGTATAGCGCATAAATGATATAATATGTGGGTGGACGTAAATAGGCATTAAATGTTCTATTTGTAAATATTGATAAAGATTGATGTCCCTTGTCTGATAAAATTGAGAAGTTACCACCAAAGCGAAGATTGATATGGGCGGTGGATTTGGTAGATGAATCTTCATCATAACTTGACTGTCGCTGCCCATTTCACTTAACTCTTACCTAGCAGTGGGGAGTACGAGTGTTTTGTATGCTATTATGGCTATGAGGATGGCTATCTACTAGGAAGCGTACTCTTCTAAATAGCATTTAATGGAAACATATCTAGGTGATCAGAGAAAGGCATCCACTTGAAAAATTTTAGGATCTAGTGAAGGATGGTGATTTATTATTGCTCATAGTCAGTGTAATATAAGTCTTTCCAGACTTTGATTCTTACCTGGGAGATGTCACTTTATTCTTGTCAATGTAGTCTATCAAAAACTCTCAGTAGAGGTTTGTTATGCTCCTTCCCGCAGCCTTCCAAAGGTTTCCAACTCACTAGGTTTTCCTGTTCTTGCGCTATATGTTGACTGTAGAAAATAACAGTGATGATTGGTAAATGAATGATAAGGCTTACCAAGCTACGTTTTGATCTCCTTGGCATTTCGAGCATGTAGTATAACTACCACCCAAGCTCACTAAGTGGAGGATGGTTTCTCCACTCTGCCACTCGTAGCTTCTTAGGAAACACTCTGTCCATTTCCTGCTAAATGTGAATAGGGAATATCTGCCTTTTGTTCTTTTACTGATAAAAAAAATGGAGTAGGAAATATTTGAATAATAAAAAAAAAATCGCATTCATTGTTTCTAAAACTGCTTGATTGGGTCTTGACTATCATGTTTATGCTACCAATCAGTTATAAATACAAAAACCAACGTGGATATCTTTTGATTAATTAATAACTATCCACGGTTTTGGCAAAGCATTGACTATTAGTCCAAAAACATTAGGGGTATTTGTCTTGGGTGAAGGACACAAGATCCATGGGTATATGGCTAATGCATTTAAAAACTATGTTGTTTTGTTCATTAGGCTTTGTTCATAAATGCATGAGCTAACATTTTCCTTTATGGTTGCAGAATCATACACTTAGAATTAATAAGTGTAGAGTTCACTTATAGATCTTTCATCTATTATTATTGTTCAAAAAAAATTAATCATCTTGTTGGAAATTGCTTTATTGTTTGGAGTTAATGTTTAAAGACAAATTAAGTAACTTAATCATCACATGATTGTATTTTTATCTTATAGGTACAACAAAAAATGAGGAAAGCAAGGGAAGCGAAAGCAAAACAAAGGTAAAGCGAAGAAGGAAAGTGAAAAAGGTACAAAGAAAGCTAAACAAAAATGAGGAAAGTGAAGAAGGAAAACGAGGTGTCAAAGGTACAACGTGAAAGTGAAGGAGAACAAAGAAAAGAAAAATGAAGCATGAGGAAGATATTTTAAAAAGATCAAAGTGTTTTTAAACACTCAAGTGTTTTGTTTAAACACTTCTTCAAGAAATCGTTATCTTTTCATTCTTAGGACACAAATTTTCATTTGGGTTTAAAAAGAATACTCCAATTTTTTGTTGCAAAGGGTTAAAATTGAAACTTAGACACCTACTAGATTTCAATTTGGGATAAAATTGAACAAGCAACTTCACACTTGATATTGGTGTTTTAAAATGAATCAAATCATTGCTTTGAAGGATAAAATGAATGTCTGACTTTATTTTTTTGTAATTATTTACACAAAGTAATATCATCAAAAGACGTATGTGCTTCTCTCATGCCTCACGATGAACTTGAGAATCAAAAGGCTTTTGGTGACATTAAGTTGCGTAAATAATTGCCCATACACACTTCAATTTGGGTTTAAAATTGAACAAAACACTTTGCAAGTGTGAGTTAGGTATATTGCATGTGTTCTCCCTTTGTTTCTAAATGAAGGTCGATCGAACTATGGATATTCTTGCTCACTATTGTTTACCTTTAGAGGGGCTTGCCTAAGAGACACATCTGAAAGGAGAACTCGAAGGCAACTCTGACCAGTTTTTCATTCAGGCCGGTATACAAATGGATAAGACTAAACTTTCAAGTCCTCATGGTATGTAGGCCTTAGCTGTACAGTGTCTTTCAGAATGGGGTATTACCGTAAAACGTATAAGAGCCCCTAGTAGGATTGATTAAAGCCTTTAGTGGCTTGCTAGATGCTCACAAGGTGCCATGTCCCCAATGTCCCATCATTAAGAACCTTGTTTGTAGCAGCCAACCAGTCCATCCAACGAGTTTATCAAAGTGGTACATTGGAACTTATATTCCAAGAAGTTACTTGCCATGTCCGATCTTGGTTGAAATATAGAGGTTAAGACTTCATTCTTAACATATATTTATATTTTATCCTTGGTTGCATGTAAAATCATCTCTTCTACTATGAAGGGCATGAGACAAGCCCACTAAGAAAAACATACCAATTGAGCTAGGGTGTTATTGCTTGTGAGTCAGTTTGAAAACACAGTGCTTTGATCGAAAACATTGGAAAACCAACATTCAACATGAGCATAAAATCTCAAACTATTTAGGAGAAATGAATATCCTTGAAAAAATTCACATGTTATTGCTTGCCCTTGGGATTCATATCCTTAGAGGCTTCTAAGCATTTGGATTTCATCTCAATTTTCTCCTATGAAGGTCAACAATACGTAACTCTTGCCTCAAATTTCCTTGGTTTCTGCATAATACACTTTGCAGGATAAGGGGAAAGTTGAGACATTAGACATCTAGATTCAGAATCTAACCAAGAGTGTGTTTGTGATAAAAATAATCCATTAAGCAAAGATTAAATCAATTGGACCCCACATATGTGCTTGGCATCTTTTGGTCGTATTGTTTGAATGCAAACATTGATCTTTTGATTTTGAATTACTCTTACAAAAAGGCATGTTCTTCACTATCTTGGCCTAGTAAACAAGTCCTTAGGTTCATTTAGGATCAAATAAAATGCTTCATCCATCCCAAAAATTTATCATCTTCATCCCACAAACAACTTTAGAGCTTTGGAAACATCATTCTAGACTTGGGTAAATCATCAAAATCAAAAATCACTTTGTTTAGTTAGGTGTGTGGGAATGCATTCTTTCTCATACATTTAATTAAATTAGCAATCCTTTGAACAAATTCATCCTATGATCACATCTAAAATCTTAGGGTTTACAAGTTCATTATCCAAATCAAACCGACCAAAATCAAACCCTAAGTCTAGCATTGATCCAAAGTCCCTAAACCTTCAACACTCATATCATTTTCCCTTTTCATCCTTCACCTCGTCATTTGTCCTAAGAACCTTAGAGGTCACTTTTGCAATAAGGTCAAAACACAAGAGGAACATGGAATACAAACTTGATCCATACATCATGAGTAATCCAAATCAATTGAACTTTCAAAGCCTTACAATGCCGATTGATTATCACAACTCACACTTATACAATCTATACATAGAATCATTACCTTCTACAAATGTCAATGGCACAACAAGTGTGAGTATTCCAAATCAAATATTGGAACACATTTCTCGATGGTAGATCTAAATCCAAACCTACAAGTTTGTCAACCAAACAATCAATGCATGAGCCTTCAAACGAACAACGTCATCCCACCAAATCCCTACATGCCAAATGAGAATGTACCAAGTACAATTTTTCCAAATATGAATCTAGAAAACTTTGGGATAAATATGTTTGCAAATCATACAAATGTTTTTCAAAGTCCAAACAAGATGTTAATGATCCCAAGATAAGGTGACACCATGCAAAATCAAAGTTACCTAAATCAACGCAATGTGATTCCCAATCACAACAGTGTTCAAATTCAACCTATCATGCCAAATCTGAACATCACTCCAAATCTGAACATCATCCCAAATCAAAACATTGTCCAAAATCAATTTATCCTTGATCCCATTCCAAAAACACAAGTATGCATCCCAAATTTGATTGAACAAAAACCAAATCAACTATATCAAGGGATTCAAGATTGAAATCAAGATCGAATTTGGCAAGATCAAATTTCTACACTTACCAAAATAGTTGAGTCATTACGTTAAGAGACATCTCCACCACCATTACCCATATCAACATCATTCCTTGGTTTAGGGCTTCCCCCTTTACCTAGCACCAATCACTCCATCCAAATCAATCCACCTAACACCAATCAAGCCATCACATCAGATCCTTTGAATATACCATCGACATTGCACCAACAGATGGTATCTAATCAAATGACAACATCAATCTTGATAAATCAAAATATGGTCTCCCAAGGACCTATCACCTTGGTCATTCCACCATTCCAATCACCCCTATCACACCCATCATATCTCAATCCCTCACTACCATAATCGCTCCAAGTGTATCTCAACTACTTGTCACTACATCCAACACAATTTTGAATCCACCACCACTACCACCAAAACTGAATGCAGCAAGACAATATAACATTGTGCTAAAAGCTCACCAGGCCTACCAAAAGGCCATCCAACAATATCTAGCCACACAACAAGCAAGACAAGCTCAACAAGTGCAACAAGCCTCTCAAGCTGCCCAAGCCTCTCAAGCTACCCAACAAACACAAGCACAAGCACAAAAAATGACAATTGTTGAGAACAAGGATCAAGATCAATCTGTCATTGAGTACCTTGATGTTGTGTCTACTTCATCTAATAATCAAATCAACATATGTCAGGAGTCACTTTTCAATCATGATCAAAATCCACCAACAATACCCAACAATGATCCAATTCAAGTATCAACATCCTTGACTCTATGGTTGAAGACATTGGAAATATCCCACGATAATTGTTGAAAGCAATGATCAAGATCTATCCATCAAAGAGCACATTGAAGATGTTTCTATCTCGTCCAAAGATCAAATGAACAAAGGTCAAAGTCACTTTTCAATCATGATCAAAATCCACCAACAATACTCGACAATGATCAATTCAAGAAATGTCAACATCACTTGACCCTATGGTTGAATATGTTCATGATCTCTCCACCATAATTGTTGAAAACAATGTTCAAAATCTCTCAATTAAGGAGCACATTGAGGATGTTTCTACCCCATCCAATGATCAACTCACCATACATCAAGAGCCACTTTTTAGTGATCTCTTTCAAGGAGTGTTAGGATTATTTGATCCTATTGACATAATGCATGATCCATCGACCAATGATCATGCCAAAAATGTCTCTACATCACCTAATGAGTTAGAGGACATATCTCAAGAATTTATTCCAAAGCAAGATCAAAATCTTCCACTAAGGTTTAGAAATGGTCCTTTCCAAGACATGTTGACCTCGTTTGACCTCATGGTTATAGATACTGAAGGAACTCTGAACTCAACACTTGATCTAATCCACTCAAAGATCAAGAAGATATTGAGCTGCTTCCCATTCCTAATGGTGACATCCAAGAACCCTTTATAAGCAATCCATCCTTTGAAATTAACCCATGTAAGAACTTGATCCAAAACATGGCGAAAGCAACTCCGAAATCGTTCAAGATCAAGAATTTTTATCTTCAAGATACTACAATAATCTAATGGACACTCTCCTATCTATGCATGATGATCATATCCATATAGCGCATACTCCTCCATCTACCTATGAGATGCTTTATGTGGATAGACACGTAGATGATCTTCATTCAGAATAGGATTCCTTTACTCCTGACATTATTACACAAAAAGAGAAATTTGTTGAGTTGTCAACATTAGGATCAAATATATCCCAAATTCAGACTAAGGACATCATGAATAAAAATATTGAACTTTATCCACTCAAGTAAGCAAGTCAAATAGAACAGTATAATCTAGAGTTAGTAGAGTGGCGAATTGAAACAATGTCATCTACAGTGGTCATTTGTCAGAGCATGTTTACTGAACAAGACATCTCAGAATAGGAAAAATAAAGGTATGAAGGTAAGTTACTTCCACAATACTGGGGGAAGCTATGTCTCAAGAAAATGTCAACATAGGGAGCATGAATAGTCCTTATGATGAAACTAGTGTCAATACTACAACCAGCCACGTCATGAATCTTCATCTACCCATCACCCCATCTAAGAATTGGGACCAATGTCAAAAGAAAGAATTGAATCAAAGTATGAAGAACGTTATCAAAGAAAAAGAATCAGAAAAGCATAATGGACAAATCAAATACATATGGATACCAAAGAATACAAAGAAAGATTATCCCTATCAAACTTCATCGGTCAAAGAAACTATGGGGAAAAATAAAAAAGGGAAAAGTATCCATCAAAGATGTCTGAAAAACAAGGATTTTCAAGCGGCGTATAAAGTGTATCAAGTAGTTGGTCCTAATTCCACACACTTTTGTATCCACCCATCATTGCTCATCTTCCCAAGTTTGGAGAGTCAAAGGTTCAAATTGTCGACCAATCCATCTCTTATCCTAAACACACTTCATCCAGCCTCCGCATGATATCTAATTGTCACATTGACCATGTATTGGCATCGACCCTTCACATAAGGATTTTGAAGGCACTCTATCGCGATGTGCAGATAGAGATAAATTTAGCTTTGGTATTGACAAAGCAAATCAGGAATCCCAAAAGTTGCATTCAAGTGCACGTATCTTAGCAAAGCAACTTCTTCACGTAGGATATCGATGGCACATTATGATGGGGCATCTACATCGGTAATGCCTTGTGATTCAGCATGAGCTTAAAATCTTTCAAAAAATCAAAAAATTAAATATATGAAATTCCAAAAAAAAATAGAAAAGTTGAAAGCGATGAAAAAATCGTCCTCTAGTGAAAACCACTATGGTGGTGCTTTGGGCAATACCATGATGAAAACTTGGAAAATAGGTGTCATGTGTATAATTGAGCATCTATGTGTGCTAGTTCAGGTGAAAGCATCTCATCCCATTTGTAGTAAATCGAGCATTCCATCCATCTTATCCATAATAAATCCCTTCATCCATGAACCAATTATCCAATTCATTTTTATCCATCTACATCCATCATCCAAGTTATCTTGATCTTGATGAAATTTTGGGGCACCTTTACACTTGCTTATGGTAAACATCTTGACTTGGGTCATTTTCATTGATCCTATCCTATGCAGCATTATCTGAGCCATGAAGCATTATCCAATGAGCATTCATTATTTGAACACCTTATCTTATCACAAGATAATCCCTGAAATCCTTTGCGTGCTTACCATGTCCATCCATCCATACATCTATCCAAGCATCCACACATGGCATTCCATACATTGCTAGACACTGGGGGAAAATATTTATATCTTGCTTCAGGAATAAATCTTGATCTATATCCTTCAACTTATGTGGCGATGTGAACATTGGCAAACGTGAAACCAAATTGGTCAAAGCATTTGTGAGCCAGAATCTGAATCACTAGCCCATGGCATATTTTGATAAGAATATGTTCCTTATCATTCTTCATCTTTTATCAAACATCGATCCAAACAATCAATATCAGTCGCATCTAATTTACACTTCAAACATCACGTCAAATCATTTGAACAACTTTTGTTCCAAACCAAGCTTCAACAATCCTGATCAATCAAATCCAATCAAAACATCATCATCTCGGGATATCATTTCCAAACACTAACCTTGCATTGTTGTGCACCCTCAACAGTGTTATCATCATCAATCCTGATCAATCAAATCCTTGCATTGTTGTGCATCCTCAACAATGTTATCATCATGAATCATAATCAATCAAATCATTTCATTGTTGTGTATCCTCAACAATGTTATCATCGTCATCAATCTATCGATATGATCAATCAACCTTAGCTTGGTTTTTAGCAAAATCCCCAAACAAAGCACTGATATCGTCACACACATCCATATCGAAATCATCAAAATCATGTGAAAAATCCAAAAACATCAAAGAATTAAAAAACATCCAAAATCACATCAAAATCCAAAAACATTTGAGAAAACATCAAAATCCAAAAACATTAAAAACAACATGAAAAATCCAAAAAAACATTCATAAAATCTCGGAAAACCCCAAAACATTTGAAAAATCCAAAAACATCAAAACATCGAAAAATCCAAAACATTCAAAACATCAAAAAATCCTAAAACATTCATAAAAGTCAGAAAAAAATCAAAAACACGGTTATCCAAACTACGTCATCTTTGAGCACGATATCATCACACACATCCATATCGAAATTGTCAAAATCATGCGAAAAATCCAAAAACATCCAAAATCACATCAAAATCCAAAAACATTTAAGAAAACATCAAAATCCAAAAACATTAAAAAAACACAAAATAAAAAAGACATTCATAAAATCTCAGAAAACCCCAAAACTTTTGAAAAATCCAAAAACATCAAAACATCTAAAAATCCAAAAACATTCAAAACATCAAAAAATCCAAAAACATTCATAAAAGTTAGAAAAACATCAAAAACATGGTTATCCAAACTATGTCATCTCTGAGCTTAAACATAGGCAAGGCTAATCTTTGATCAGCCCCTGAGACACAAAAAATACAAAAACATTCAAAAAACACAAAACCCCAAAACATTGCAAAATTCAAAAATCAAAACATTTGTAAAAATCTCAAAAACCCAAAAAACAGCTTCAAAACATTTCAAAACGTCAAAAACATCCAAATATTTGAAAAAATCCATCCATCTCATCTCGCTTGCACTTGCAATAAACACCACTCATAATAAACTGATCATCACCTTCATCCTTTGGCAAAACAAACAGAAACAATCGTAACAATTGGAAAAAGCAAAGCTTCAATTGTAAAATCAAAATTGAAACAACAAATTTTTAAAACAAAATCAAATTCTTGATCATTTTCAAACATGTCAATCAACCTTATATCAATAGCCTATCAATCAACTTATCAAACCATCATCATCCTATACAATGCATGTCCTAGGATATATCGTTCCGACAATGGGCATCATTTTGGATATCACCTAGGATTCTTATCCTATCAAAACAAATCCCTTTGGCTAGAGGTATGAAGAACATTGGCTTGTTTGTGTACTTGATTTTTTCTTTTGATTTATCTTATTGTGCTCATTCCAAGGACCTCTCGATGATATCCGAATGAAGGATTTAGAGAGATAGGAATGGGGTAACGATCATTATCATTTTGTCTATTGTGCTTGTTGGATGCTCTTGTAATATAACTTGGCAAATACTTGCTTTGTTAGGTATGTCCTAGCAAAGTTTTTGTATGTCAAGTGTGAACAAGAATATTGCTATCTATTTGTCGAGTCAAAGTCCATCGCACTAGGTACAACACCATCCTGGTTCTTTATACCTTGAAACATCGTATCTACGGCATCGTATCTACATGTGTTATCAAACATAAGGTAAGTAGCCCTTTTAAAATCCCAATCCTTGATAAGAAAATCATCCAATTTTCATCATCATCATCTCTAATAAAATCTCATCAGATCATGGACTTGTGGGATCCTCTTGTCATCATCTCATTTCTGCACTAACAACATCATCACTAATGCATCCATCATGCATCCATCCTGCATCCAGAAAACTATCAGCATACCACATATCATACATAATAGGAAACATCGATCATTTCACATGCATTGCATTTGCATCATCATCATAATATAGATCTGTTATTCTAAGCATCTACATAAATCATCCATTGCATATCACATCATCCATGTCATCCATCATCACATCATATCATCATTTAAGTTGTTTAGGATAATATAGATTTGTTATTCTAAGCATCTTAAAACCATCTCATTTGCATCATCATCCATAACCATCCGTTTTGAACCTCTTTATCGTGAGATCGACCCTCAAATTGAATCTTTTCACTCGATCTCTCAAGGAGGCAATGTACCAGTGTACTTCTTTCCGTTGGGGCACCCAAAAAAATCATAAATTTTTGAATTTTGATTCTAGCAAGTTTATTCTTTGAACCAACGCAACAAGTACATTGCTTCAAAGAGGGGAAAAATGTAGACATGCAAAATTATCATTATGCACTTAGTTTACATTCACCCGCTCATTAAATTAATCAAGCTCATCAAATCCATTCACTAGGTAAATCGGGTCTTTAGTCCTAAGGTTATTCATTTAAATAAATCAAAGGCTCACATCATCCTTTAATTAAATAAATCAAACTTTATTTAATTAAATCCCCAAATGCATATTCCATCCCTCTTTGATTTAAATAAATCCAAATATTTGAGTCAAATTGGTCAAAATCATCTAATCATCATTAAGCTAATATAATCCTAATTAGCCTAACCTAACTACCCATCACATTCTCTAGATTTTGCCAGTTGCACAAATAAATCAATTTATTGATTTATTAAATCCAACATTTTCCATCAACATGGAATCTTTGAGGAATATTCCCTCAAGTTTGAATTCAAAAACAAGTGGACATGTACATCCAACAAGTCATTTATGAGCTCTTTACATGGCTCTTACATGTCCCTTACACAAGTCAAACTCAACATTTATATCACAAATTCAAATTTGAATTTCCCTCTCTTGGGCACATTTCCCAAATCTTGCACACTCCTCAACCACTCACAAGTTGACAAGTGGCCTCATCTCATTGGTCCAATCATTGTCCCACATTCATCCATTTGACCATTCTCTCATCAAAATAATCTATAAATGAAAGGCTTCATTCTTTATCAAATCCTCCACAAATCATCCACAAATCCTATGTAAAGTCACTCTCTTCAGAGAACTGATTTTTCCCATCCATCATCTTGATCATCAAAATATCATTTTCATATCATGGAGCTTAAGCAAGGATTGGGAAAGGGTTTCTTTCCATAGAAGCACCAATCCAATATGAGATATTATTTACTTCATGTTTTGTTGTATGCTTTCAACTAGTTTATCTAATCTTTTGTTATTTTGATTGCATCATGAAGCATGTTGATTTATTTCATATGGATGTGAATATTTTCTTTATTGCTAATGATGTATGTTTAAATATTAGCCATTTGCAGATTTAGCATCCACAAGTTGTAATAAAAAATTCATAATTAATTATTTACTTGGAAAAAACTTACAAATAAATATGCATCACATCGGGACATGAGTCCTCTACTTATATCTAAAATCTTATTAAAAAAATATTATCATTTTATTATGGTTAGGGTGGTTAGACAAACACCTACTTCTTATTTTTTCACTGAAATTTAAGTACTAATGCATTGAAATTTCAAATTTTCACCAAATAGATTTTTTTTTTAAACAAACCTAGTAGTTTAGAAACTACATGCAATTTTCTATGGATTCTATTCTTACATATTTTTGAAATAATATAGATAACTTATTCAAATTTTTACGTCAAGTTGCCTAACTCTGATTTTTTTGAATTTTTTGCCACTTAAGGGCCTGTTTTTTCCATGATGATCCTGCACATACCCTCTTATTACTTTTAACCTTCTGAGTTGTGCCCTTATGGATTTTCGTAGTGCCGTTTTTTTTGTTTGAGGGTTTCTTCTAAGGGATTTTCTTTCTTTTCTTAGTGGGGGGAGGAGATCTTCCTCCTCCCACTCAGTATCAAAATATTCTTTCACTTCAAATGAGCTATTCTCAGTATCCTCACCATTCGAGGCCAAGGTCGATAATGGGTTTGACAGGGCCAACATATTTTTAAAATGCTCATGAATAAGCCTAATGAGACCATTATGCAGGACTAGATTCCTCCTAGGCCTTTTCCTATGTTCCTCTATACTATTATTCAAGGAACAAAGTAGATAGTGGGGGAAGGAAACCCTTACCTTATCTCGAAAATGATTGAGAAGGGAAAAGTGGTACCCATAGACTCTGGTAAATTGACTGTCTAGGGTGATGTATTCCATGAGAATTTTGAGCACCTCCCTCCACACCTTAACCATCCTAGCTTCAAAATAACTAGAAGAAACTTTAACCAAAGCCTTCCTCTACTTATCAGTTTTAGGGAAAGAAAGAACTGCATCATCCGAAAACTTCTTGTCACAATAAAACTTTACACCCTCCATCGAGAGACCAGTGATTTCCCCTATAAGCTCTTCGTCCACCTTAACCCTCCTTCCAAAAATAATGATTTCACCATTCCTCTAGTGTTTAGAAAAATACCTACTGGCTTCAGCATCAGGCCCATGGAGCTTATCAATGAAGGGTTGTAGGCCACCCTTCTTAATTTCCCTCCAAACCTTTGAGTTCTTCTTGTGGCTTTCACCATTTGTAAGCTCCACCCTTTTTCTACTTCCCCCCATTGTTGCAGTAGTCTTTCTTCTAATGTTAGTAGGGAAAATAAATCAAACAATGATGCAATAGCAGAACCAAAGTACCCACAAAATGTGCCAACCCTTACAGCCTGTGGGATTAATTACAACGCCACCTTCTTGTCTAATTATATCACTATACCTGGCCTTATTCTTCATAATCATCAATAAACGTGACAACTTTCCCATGTATGACATCATACTCTATTAAGGATTTTATGTCAGCTCCTAATTCATTGTAGTCCTACCATGTATGATGCCCATTTTGTTTAACCCCCACATTTGTAAAATAATCAATGACACTATTGGCCTCCCTATAGAAATGGGGAATTTTGACGTTATCAAAGTTGGATAAAATAGCTTTAGCATCCTCTATCCAACTTTTAATAGTCCATGAGGGTGGGGACTTACCAAGGAGATAGTCAATAATATTTTTGGAGTCACCCTCTATCCATATATTTCTAAAGTTTAATCTTTTAGCTAGGTCAATAACTTGGAAAGCTCTATAGCTTTAGCTAAATGATTAGATTGCTTGCCCAAGGAGATAGACACAACAGCCATAAACTTACCATTATAATCTCTAATCACTCCTCCACTCCCAGCCAAGCCTAGGTTTCCCTTAGCCACCCCATCAAAATTAGCCTTTATCCATTCCCTAGGTGGGTGACTCCAACTAATCCCTTCTTGGTTCTTTTTCACAGGTTTAGACACCTTAGAAATATCATTTTTGATATTCCAACCCTTAGCCATCTTTAAGTCATATTTCGAGCAAACCACAACTTCCTTCTTTGTCTCTAGATTTGGGATATTATTAAAGTTCTCCACAATTAGCCTGTAAGAGTTCTCAAAAACAATGTTCTCCAGAGCCTCCTTATCCCTAAAGACCCTGTTATTGCACTCCTTCCAAACACCCCAGGCAAGATAGGGGAAGATAAAAGCCTAAAGTCTACAGATATCTTAATTTTGGGATAGGGGATTCCACTGAATAAAAATATCTTCAATAGTGCTAGGAAACACCCATGAGATGCTCCAGAGAGAGAAATCTGCCCCATATAGTAGCCACGTACTGACAATGGAGGAACAAATAGTTAGCAGATTCCACTTCTTCCTTACATAGGTAGCATCAATTCGGGATCTAGATGCCACACTTGCAGAGGTTATCAACCATGAGTATTTTATTCTATAGAAGAATCCAAAATATTATGTTAACCTTAGGGGTCAGGTATTTAATCCAAGCTTTAGCCCAAAAGGGATGGGGGGTAGGAGACAGGGACAACAAAGAGACAACTGAAGAAACTAAGTAATTTCCTGAGGGGTTATCCATCCACACTAAAAGATCATCCTGTTGGTTCAACCCCATTCTGATAGCCAATAGAGAGGATTGAATTGGTGCAAGGTCCATGCTGATCTGGAAAAGATTCACCCAACTCCCATTTCTCCAATAATCCTTAACATAAGATCCAAAATTATCCTTACAGATCTCAATCCACCCATTAAAGCTTCTAGACAAGCTTAGTGGTTCCTTCATTAGCCATCTATCATCCCAGAACCTAGCTTGTTTCACATTCCTTATGCTCCATCTAGCTCCCTTATCTATAATGTATCTCCCTCTGATCATATCATTCCAGAAAGTCAAACCACGAGGTAGATTAGGAGAGTCAAGCAGAGTTTTTAGAGAACCAATATTTGCCATGTATTTTCTCTTTAAAATGTCATTCCACTCTCCTTTAGATGAGAAGACTCTCCAAATTTTCTTAGCAAGAAGAGCCCTATTCATCATTTTTGATCCTTCTAATGCCTGAACCCCCCAAAATTTTGGGTTTACACACATATTCCCAGCCTATAAGAGGCACTATTTTATTTTCTTCAAACCCCTACCATAGAAATGGGTATGTGTAGGATCATGATGGGCCAAAAAGTGGTGATATGTAAGTGATATGATGGCCCATGTGGCTGATGAATTTTTTTTCCCCAAAATTGATGAAATGAAAAGGGTTTTTAAAGGATATTCTCAGCTTTCCACCAATATAAATTATGCTTTAATTTGAATTTAATAAATAATTATTATTCATTTTCTATTTGAATTACAACTAAAGTCCTAATTGATAGGATGATTGAAAAAAATCTTTAACTTTCAAATGATATCATTTTTGAATCTTAAATGTGTCACATTCTATGCTTCCATACTATAGGATTAAAAAAAAAATGAATTTCATAAAGTCTTGACCAAGTTAAGGTGGTCAGACATACAAGTTTTATATTTTTAAAAAATTGTAATAAAAAATTCATAACTAATTACTTGGAAAAAAATAACAAAAAATATGCATCACATCGGGCATGAGTCCTCTACTTATATCTAGAATCTTATATTATCATTTTATTATGGTTAGGGTGGTCAGATAGACACCTACTTTTTTTTTCCCTGAAATTTAAGTACTACTGCATTGAAATTTCAAATTTTCACCAAATAGAATTTATTTTTTTAAATAAACCTAGTAGTTTAGAAACTACATTCAATTTGCTATAGATTCTATTCTTACATATTTTTGAAATAATATAGATAACTTATTCAATTTTTTACGTCAACTTGCCTAACTCTTATTTTTTTGAATTTTTTTCCACTTTAAGGGTCTGTTTTTTCCATGATGATCTTGCACATACCCAAATTTTTTTTGGAATTTTTCAATAGCATCCACATTTTTGGTTGGTATTTTTAAAATACTTGAAGCATAAACTAGAGGGTTCTGGAGAGTAGCTTTGAGAATTTGAATCTTACCAGCTTGACTGAGAAGAGCTCCTTTCCATCCAACAAGCTTTTTTTTTAACCTATCCTCTAGAGCACTCCAAAAAGAATCAAGAGGCTTAAGGCCTAAGGGAAATCCAAGATAAGTAGATGGTAAAGATTCAATTTTGCATCCTAGGATTCTGGTAATCTTATTCTGTCTAGGCTCCAGAGTGTTGAAGAAGAATAAGGAGTTTTTTTGTCTATTAACCATCTGACTAGATGCCAACTCATAATCATCTAGGATCTTTTTAAGATTCCTTACTTTAGCCACTATAGATCTTCCCATCAAAATGGTGTCATCCACAAACTGTTGGTGATAGCAAACCAAGTTACTAGAAGAGGGCCTCAGACCCATTAAGGATCCCTGCTCAACCATTCTTTTCAGGTTCCTCCCAAGGCATTCTGCCATTATAGTAAAAATAATAGGGGAAATAGGATCTCCCTACCTTAAGCCTCTTGAATTCTTAAAGAAGTGTGAAGGAGATCCATTCACCATAACAGCTATAGAAGTAGTATAAATGAGTTGACCAACCAATTGGAGGACTCTTTTGCTGAACCCAAACTCCTTCATGATTTTAAGTAAAAAAGCCCAATCAACATGATCATAGGCTTTCAAAATGTCCAATTTAAAAAGGAAACCTTCAGTCTTATACTCCATGAGAGAGTGAACATTTTCATGAATAGTAATGATTGAATAAAAAATCTGCCTTCCCGGAACGAAGCCATTCTGCTGAGGAGATATCAAGGAGGGAAAAATAATTAGAAGCCTAGAAGTCAACAATTTAGAGATAATTTTATAGAAGGAATTGCATAGACTTATAGGTCTAAAAGATTTGAATTCTGTAGCTCCAGGGCATTTAGGGATGAGGACCAAGAATGTAGTATTTAGTTATTTTAGGAGACTCCTTGAGCCAAATAATTCCTTAACAACATTCACCACATCCTCCTCTAAAATCTCCCAGAACCACTGAAAGAAATACGTTTTTGTTACATATATCTTTTTAAATTAACTTTTGAAGTCAATGTAACTATAATTTGGGCATGCATGTGTGCCGTACAACCTAACTTGTTGTGTATATGTATCGAAATCCATTTTTTCCTTTTTAGTGAAACAAGGACATCAATACCTAGGGAAAGCGTATTTTTTGAATTTTTTTACAATGGTTTACTATTTTTCCACCTTTGTAGAATAAAGAGCTTGATGTTTGGAGAAAAACCTATGTTCAGTAAAAATTAAAAATTAAATACAAGATAAAATTATTTAACATATGAAAACTATACTTGTTGGAAAGCAAATTTCAAGGGCTACAACTTGTAAAAGATAATTTCTAAATGACATTATTTAATCCATCAAAAGGTAAATAAAATGTGTTTTTTTGCTAACATTTTGATAGGTGTGAAGGAGACTCCATTGTGGGTATGATTTAACACTAGAGGAGTTCTATCCAAGGGGGTTAGACATAAGGGCGTCTTATCTATTGGAACCTCTTAAGGCTGAAATCATTAGTTTCTCTAAAAAGAGTGATTTTAGGCAAAAATGAGCATGTCCCAAAAGTGAGACACATTATTGTGGTAGCACCCCTCACTTTTGATGTTTAATAGGCTAATGCTAGGTCTTCAACATCAACAATTGGTAGACAAGGTGCTCATTGAAATTTTACTTAGCTAATATAGAGATTTTTTAATTTTAATATACAAAATGTTAAATAATTTTAGGCAGTTTTGGTAATTAAATAAATTTATTTTATTTTTAGATGATGCAAACAGACACTCCTCTTGATATTCATCACACAATGGAGCATGGTTTTGTTTTAGCAGTAGCAAGTCTGATGCCTTTGACAAAGGTATGAGGCAGATTAGTAAATTTTAGATTATATTTATTGTTTTATCTATCTATTATTGAAAATTTGAATTATATTAATTTGTAGTTTAATTTCTATTTAGATGGTTGCCACAGGGCTTCACAACTCCATATTTTGAGCATGCCCATATTATAGATGAATGTAACTTGGTTATTTGTAAGCAGTAGGTGATTTTTTTTTATAATTAAATTTCTATATATTAATGTCTATACTTTTTATTTTATTAGGTTTAGATCTAGGAAACTTTAACTTTGAGGTCGAGTGAATGAGTTTGAAGGAGACTACAATTGTATACATATACATCCTCTTGACAATCAAAGATAACTCATGATTGATTTCCTTCTCCCTCAGAGAAATGACTACATTATGGTAATTTTTTGTATGCCTATATGGAATACTTGAACATATATTTTGTAATACATATGGTATATTGTATGTCCATATGGCTTTTTTGTAAGCCTATATGGATTTCTTGAATATATGTTATACTTTTATCAATATATAATGTTGTTGTAGCATCACAAATTGTCACCCTTGACAATTTCACACTAGTTTTAGCTCCCCCTCATGTACTTGAACCCAATTGTGTATTTAATTTTGCTCATTTTGTAAGAATATTCAATAAAATAAAAATTGGAATTGAAAATAAAGATTTAATAAACATTCACCAATACTTAAGGCCTCAAAATAATAAGTCTAAGATAGGGTACCCAATGCCCTTTTCTAGTCTATTTTGGCTCAATTTAAAATATGTCAGCGTAGGTATTTTAACATTTTGAAAATCTAAAGTCATTTTTTGGCTATTGATAACTATTTTTTGGGAAATTAAAGAATTACATATAAATACAAGTCTTTTTCATCATTTGAAATCCTAACAAGAGCTAGAAAAAATCCTAAGGTGATTGAGGGGTGAAGCCATAATAGTGGTTTACAATTTGATGGAGGAAGGAAAACTCACAAAAAATGAGCCCATGGCAAAAAAAATTGGTTTTAGGGGTTCGAACGAACCTACAGGTTCGAGCAAAACCATTTAAATGCTTGCCCCCCATTTCCTACCCAAAAACTAAAGGAAATTAAAATTAAAAGGTGGTTCGATCAAACCCCTAGGGGTTCATTCGAACCCCCCTTATCCCTCATTCTCCCCCTCAAACACAAAAAACATCTAAATTTTTGCAGTTTGGAGCTCAGCTTGAAGATGAAAATGGTAGAGACTTCACAAACCCAACTGGAATCAGGTAGTCCTTGAAACGAGCTATCCAATGAATATAATTTTAATATGTTTTGGTTTTATTAATTTTTTTTAGTTTTATTAAACATAGGTTTTTCACCGAAAATCAAGCTTTTTGTTCTACACATGTGGAAAAATATCAGATTATCAAAAAAAATTTTAAAAATATGAGTGCACCAATATTGAAGTCCTTGATCCAACAAAAAAAATCAATACATACAAAAAAGTTACGCGTTATACGCTCACACTATGTCTGAATTGTAATTGGTTTGACTTTGAAACTTGATTAAAGAAAAAATATTCAATAAAATACTATCTAACCAAGTGGAAGCACTAGATATCATAGTTACAAATCTAAATTCGAAAGAATAGAATTTTATCCTTCATAGAAAAAAAAGTTATGCATTATACAATGAGCGTCACTTTTAAAAAAATGATGTTTTTTGAAAAAAACTAGTTTTCGAGGGAGATGGAAAATGAAGTGCAAACTGATTCCAAATTTTTTGAAAAAAATATGTTTATAATCCACAAAAAAATGTAACAAAACTATAGTTTGCATCATCTTCAAATTCCTCATGGTTTAGCTGCTATAGGTGCCAGAAAGTGAAGATTTAGTTCAGTGTCTACTTTGGCCAAAAATTGTAAACCACTATTGTGGGATCACCCTAAGAGTATAATTGTTTTGGCATTGTTTATCATTGATATCAACACTTTGGGAGATTTTTGAAAATGATTTTTGTTTGGAAATTATTAGTTGTCATTGATGTCAACACTTAGTTTGGGCTATCGTTGGTGCTTACAGTTGTATGTTGTTGATACTCTATGATGATATGTTCATGGTTGGATGTCATGCCTTTGATGTTGTTGATGTTTATGGTTGGATGTCATACCTTTTTTGATGAAAAGTAAAGGTGTATTGATTATGGTTTCTATTAGAAGAGATTATATCATGATAATATATTAAGATGAGGATTACAAGTGCATTTAGATGAGGATTAGAAGCATTAAAATGAGGATTATAAGTAATGTTGATGTGGGATAGATGTTGATTATTAGAAGTATGTCATAGGCTCTCTCCCCTTGTTCCTAAGGAAGTATGTATGGAAGTTCTCATCTCCACATGTTGGTGAAAGTTTCTACTACAGGAAGTTGCTTTGAAGACTATTTGGAAGAATGCTCTGCATTCCTTAACCTTTGAAGATTTGGTCTTGTAGTTTGGGATTTAGTGTTTATGTTTTGTGGATGTTTCACTCCTATATTTTTAGGTCACTTGTGTTTCCAAGGAGGTTTCTAGTAATTGAAACGGTTTGGTAGTTTTTGTTGCTTTCAAGATTGGTCCAAAAAATGCTCTATATTTCTCTGCATTGATTTTTCTACTCCAACAGTTTGGTGAACATGTTGTCAGTATTTGTAAAGTATCTTTGTTTAGTTTTCATGTAATGAAGTGATCCACAAGTTGGTCTGATTATATTATATCTCATGGTTGTGTATTTTATGCTGCTAGGATGAAGTGTTCATTTTTTTTTGTTTATAGTGGTTGTTTGTGGCATGAATGTAAGAAATAAGTATATGGAAGTGTTTTTGAATGTTCATGGAATATCTCTTTATAATCCAAACATCATTATTTGATCTCTTTGGTGTTGTATAGCTAACTAGGTTTGTTCTCTTTCTTGCACTATGTTCTTGGGGGTTTGCACCAACACTTGATTTTGTGTTAAGATGGATTTGGGTTTTGACCTATCTTGTTGAGAACTACATTGAGTAAATTCAAATTGAAAATATGTTTTTGGGTCGACTGGTAATGTGCTACATGTTTCATCTTCACATTTCCTTATTGTCGACATGGGTTGATGTGTGCCAACATGTGTGTTGTTTGGGATCAAATTGGAAGTTGTAGTAAGTTTTTTCTAGTCCTCTCTATCTCTTGGGTAGGGCCATAATATGTTTTTGTGGCCGACTTGTTGAGGTTATTATTTTTCTTCTATTTTGGTTGACCTAATTGAGGTTTTGTGATCTTTTGGAGGATAGAAATGGAAGAAACAATCTATTGCAAGTTAAGTGAAAGAGTGGTGGTGTTCAAAGATGGAATAATATAGTGAGTTGTTGAAAACAAAGATCAAATGAAATTTAATGCCTCATTCAGTAGAGTGTATTGTTGACAAATGATATAATTTCTAAAATATTCATGAATCTTGCTATTAGATGGTGAGTCTCTTCAACAGGTCCTTGTAATTTTTTATATTTCCCTAGGGTTGTATACCTTAATACTATAAGTCCTTTGTATCTTTCCCTAAGGTTGTGTGCATTAGATTGCAATTCCATCAGGGAGTAGTGTGCTTCCTTAGGTAATGAGTCTTAAAAAAAATTGTAATTCTATAAGTAGTGAACTTCCTACATTGATAGAAGTTTTTCCCTTCTTGGGTTTCCCATGTAAATCTACTGTAATCTTGTGCATGTGTGTTCAGTGTCTTATCTTTCATTGTTGTTGATTTTATTGTGTTGTTCTGTTTATGAGTTGTTGATCTTGTTAAAAGTTTGAATTTACATATTGTTGAATAGTTCAATATCTGAAGAGGTTAAGCTTGAAGATACTGATTCACACACTCTCAAAATCTAGGTGTGTTCAACAATTGGTATCGGAGCCAAGTTCCTCCAAAGAAGCTTAAAAATACTTGAGGAAAGATCCAATATGGCACATGATGGATCTTACAAGGGTCCTAGGTTTGATGGGACAAATTAAACCTTTTGGAAAGTAAGAATGGGAGGACCTCTAAACTCTCTTAGGTTTGGTGTTTGGAAATTTTCTAAGGATGATTATACTACTCTTACTACTCCTCAAACAAATCTAGCTGAGATTAGGTTATGTGAGAGAAACACAAGGAAAATAATGCTATCTTATGTGGGTTAGCTAATTCAGAGCTTCCAAAGGTAATGAGTTGTAGTTCTGTTAAGGATGTATGGGAAATGTTGAGCATCATTTATGAAAGAGATAATAAAGTGAAGCAAGACAAGATGCAAATATTCAAGATAATATTTGAGACCCTGGCGATGACAGAGGATGAAGACATTGCTAGTTATAAGATTTGGGTGGATTAAATAGTTACTTCATCAGAGGTCTTGGTGGAGAAGTGGAAGAAGATGAGATTGTGAAGAAGGTTCTAAGATCTCTCCCTAAATATTATCATCATAAGGTATTTTATATTGAAGAGTATAAGGACTTAGATAAGTATTCAATAGATGAAACTTTTGGTGCTCTCACAACATGTGAAAAAAGAGAGTTTGACAAAGATGCTCCAAAGAGGGAAGCAACATTCAAAACTAGGGAGAAGATAGAAGATGAAACAACTAATCAGAATAATGACTTTGATGAGGTAGAAGAAATTTTTTTGATAAGATTAAAGAAAGACACCAACAAATACAAAGCTAAGTTACCTTTCAAGTGTTTCAATTATGGGAGGATTGGTCATTTTTCCTCTAAATTTCCTTATAAAGAATTTTAAGATGGAAACAAAAGAGAGAATTTCAAAATGAGTCTTTATCCCAAAGAAAGCATTTGTTCCTCAGAAGATAGGGATAATGATTCATGAAAAAAAGGGTGATATTGATAAGTGTAAGAAATTTAGTACCTTGCAGGATGTCAAAGATAATGATGTAAAGAGAAATCTCATACTCATGTTGTTCAACAATCTTCACACACAGAGCTTGAAACAAATTCCTAGATTATATATTCCATTTGATGCAGCCATTAATTCAAAAAATGCATTTCTCAATTATTTTCAATCCAAATTTCACAATCATTATATCCTTTCCGTCTTTAGCTTCAAACAAACATGCTTAATTACAATTTTAAAATTCAACAAGACAACACATTATTTCTATGAATTCAAATGAAAACTGCAATTTATTCAAATTTACAATTTTCATAATTAGCTTTCATAATTACAAAGACCCAAACTTGTCTCTGCCAAATTCCTCTTCCTGTGGTTACAAAATTTATTTTTCTCTATGGTCTCATTGATCATTCACCTCGCCTTCCATCTGCAATCATCTCTATGCAATTTTGTGCACTCTACACCTCTCACAATCTCTTATCTCTTTCTCACACAGACTTCTTTATTTCTTTTTCTTTTTGTTGTCTTAAATTTAAACACTTCTCTATTTGGGCACAACCTTGTCTTCTCTTCGTTATTTTCTTATCGAGGTAGCCTCACCCCTTTCAATTCCTCATGCCTCCTTTCCTCTCTTTAGATGTTGATTGAAATGTTTAAAAGGTTCCAACATGGGTGCAACCATCTTACTGATTTGTTTCCATGATCAACCTTTAAATCTCTTGAATTTACATCATTTAAAATGTAGAATCTTTTCTTTCATCTACATAGCCCTTTCTTGGTCTATTCACAGCCTTTCTTTTTCCTCTCATGTTGCCCCCACATCTGCAATTTTACATTCTTAATTTTTAAGATTGAAATGTCTTTCCTAAAAAAATGGTGTAGCCCTTGGAAATACTCCCAAAATGATCCTTTGCACTCCCTATATCATTTAATTTTGCATTCATTTGTGCTATTGTATGAATTATATTGAAAAAACAAGGACAAACAACTAAGAGGGGGGATGAATCAATTGTCACAGAATATTTAAACTTTTTCAAACTCTACTTAACTTAATCTCAGATCTGATGAATGAATAGTAAACCATGAACAAACAACACATCAGAAGCACAAAGAACACCTATATTTTTTATGTGGAAACCTTGTTATGGGAAAAACCATAGTGGATGTTAGTCCACAATATTATACCTTCTTAAAAGTATAAGAAAAAATAGTGGGAATTATGCACATGCATTCAGGCACACTACTTAAAGCTCACTGCTAATATACAAGAGGGCTCACTGCCCAACAATACACAACAATATAGATTAGATCCACAGGGTATGAACTAAGAAAATAGCTTCTTCACAAGCCTGATTATAGTTCTAATTAAGCAAAAAAACCTTCTTCACACTTCGCTCAAACTTCTTCTCACTCTGCTTTGCAATCGAATGATTAGGACACTATTCACACATCTTCACTTTCTCTATAATAAATTCGCTCTTATGCACACACTAACTTTGCTCAAACAATCGCTCTTATATATTTGCAACATGGAACTACATCAACAACCTTGTCAGCCAAAATATAAAACATATTTTCAATGTTGGCCCAAATTCACAAAAAAAAATTCAATGTGGATCAAACACCATCGGCTAGTATCATGATGTGATCGAAAAAAATATCCTCAAGCATGCCAAACATTCAAAATTAAATCTTCAAGGATCTGCAACATGTCACAACCATCATGTCTACCAAGAACATGAAAACCAAAATATACCAAGAAATTTTTTTGACCATGAGCACACCGATCAACACAGATGTACAACAAGGATAAAGAATTATCTAGAGGTGTCCACGACCAATAAGAACTAACAGAGAAATATTTGCAGCAATAGAAATTATTAGAAACACATAAGTTACTTCAATCAGGAACACAGACAAAACCCACAAAAATACTATCAGAAGACAACTATTCATAGCACGATCAAATATTCACGTGGACATCTAAAAATTTTGATAGATGAACTAGATACTCTCAGCAATAAATTCTTTAGTCCACAACAAGTGATCTTCAATGTATAGAACAAGAAACCTTCATGACCTTCACTATTCCACTAGCAACCTGGAACTCTTCCTTTAACATTTTTTTCAATATCCTCAACATATATAACCTTCAATACAATAATGCTAATAGTGTTAAGATCAATGACAACCACATATTAGCAAGACAACCACAACATCCAACAATATCCCCCTTTGGAATTGATGGAAACACATGATGTGAAAAACACCATCAACCTTACTCTCAATTAGCACTTACTCCCCCTTAGATTTTGACTCTTCTTCCTTAACCTCTTTAGCATGAACTTCTCCCCATAAGACTCTTTGCTCCAAATAAGCAATATTTTTTAACATGATTCTTCTCCCCCTTTGACATCAATGGAAAAGATAAGCATTATCTTCCCACATACAAGCTCTAAACCACATATATGCACATCCAACTACTCCCCTTGAGAAGCAGCCACAAAAACATCAATCCAGATCAGCAAATATCTATGAAACACACGAATTGATGCAAGTAAATGAATCTTTAGTTCATATCAGGAGGGGTAATAACCCCTAGCATCCCTCTGAGATACTCAAAAGTATCCTTCAACAACGTCTTAGTGAAAATGTCTGCAACATGTTCTTTGGTAGGCACATACTCTAGTCTGACTTCTTTCTCACTCACTTTTTCCCTAAAGAAGTGAAACTTGATTGATATATGCTTTGTCATAGAGTGTAGCACTGGATTCTTTGATATGTTAATTGCACTTGATTTGTCACAATATATGGCAATAGGTTCATCATATACTACTCTGATATCTCTCAACATATGTTTCATCCAAATCACTTGAGTAAAGTTATTTGCAGTAGCAATCTACTCTACCTTAGTAGTAGATAGATAAATGGAATTATATTTTTTTCTCAACCAAGACCCCAACTTCTTCCCTAGTAATAAGGCACCACAACTAGTACTCTTCATGTCATCTATATCTCCTATACAAGTTGTTGTTAGCAGTACCTTTATTGAATCCAAGCTTCAGTAGATATTTGTCCAGTCTAGCATACCAGGCTTTAGGGGCTTGCTTGAGTCCATATAGAGCTTTCTTCAATTAGTAAACCATGTTTTCCTTATCCGTTAGTTGAAATCCATTAGGTTGTTCAATGCATACTTCTTCTAGCTCACCATTCAGAAAAGATGACTTCACATCTATTTGATAGACTTTATAATTTTATATGCAACATAAACAAGAAATAACCTTACAGCTTCAATTCTGGAAACAGGGGCAAAGGTTTCTTCAAAATCAATACCTTACATTTGTGAATACCCTTTACATACCAATCTTGCTTTATTTTGGACCACTTCACCTTGTTCATTTAGCTTATTTTGAAAGACCCATTTAGTACCAATCACATTTTTATCTTTAGGTCTAGGAACAAGCATCCATGTATCATTATTTTTGATCTGCATCAGTTCTTCCCTCATAGCTTCCATCTAGTGTTCATCATTGCAAGCTTCATTGACATCTTTAGGCTCAATCTTGGAAATCAGGCAATACTCTTTTGTAATCTTTCTTCTAGTTTGCACACCTTTATTCTTGTCTCCTATAATTTGATTTTTAGAATGATTGAGCTTTACATACCTCAGAGTTTTAGGATTCTCTTAAACTTTTGATTCTTCTGTTCTTTCTTCTACACTTGCACTTGTCTCTACTTCCTGACTATCTTTATTTAATAGAAAAAATTGAAGTTGTCTTACCAGAACATATGGCACAATTTGAAGTTGATTTTGTTTCTGAGCATTCTTCCCTTTGTTTGTGTTGTCTTCCTTGTCATTTGAATCATATCCATAATATCTAGATGATTTAGCAGAATCCTCATCAACTCTAACATTTGCACTCTCAACCATTTTTCTCAGTCTTCTATAATAGCACCAGTAGGCCTTGCTTCTAGTAGAGTAACCTAGAAATATTCCTTCATCACTTCTTGCATCAAACTTTCCTATATCATCATCTCTCTTGATGTAACACTTGCTTCCAAAGATCTTGAAGTATTTAATAGTAGGTTTATAACCAAACCATAGTTTAAAAGGAGTCTTACCAGAATTACCATTCACATTTACCCAGTTCAAAGTATACACAACAGTGCTTATAGCTTCACTCCAATAGATGTGAGGCACATTTCCTTCAATCATCATTATTCTAGCAGCATCCAGAATTGTGTTGTTCTTCCTCTCTCCAACTCCATTCTATTGAGGGGTTTGGGGAGAAAATAATTGTCTTCTGATTCCATGCTCTTCACAGATAGAATTAAACTCCCTGGAGGTGAACTCACCACCTCTTTCTAACCTTAAGCATTCTATTTTCAGACCTTTCTCATTTTCTACCATAGCTTTGAAAATTTTGAACTTCTCTAATGCTTCACATTGTTCTCTTAAGAAAGCAACCCATATCATTCTAGAATAATCATCAATAAGTATCATAAAGTACCTTTCACCATGGAGACTTTTGACTCTAGAGTGACCACATAGATCAATATGCACCAGCTCTAGTAATCCATTTGAATGATGTTGTTTGCTCTAAAAAGAGACTTTAGTTTGTTTTCCCATTTGACACTCCTTGCAAATTGTGTTAGCAGGCTTCACTAGCTTAAGTAGATCTCTTATTGCTTGAGTGGAACTTACTTTGACAATGTTATCAAAATTCACATGACACAACCTTCTATCCCATAACCAGCTTTCATCTACTTGAGCAATTAAATAACTTTCACTGGCAACATTTAGGTGAAAAACATTACCTTTTGTCTATTTACCTGAAGCAATTATATTTCCAGAACTTCCATATATCCTGCATCTTCCATCTTTGAACTGAAGATCATAACCCTTGTCCACCATCTTTCCAACACTAAATAGGTTGTGCTTCAAGCCTTCAATATAAATAACATCATTTGTGTTATGCTTACCAACAAGACAAATAGATCCTTTGCCATGAATCACAGAAGTATTGTTGTCTCCAAATCTTACAATCCCACCATCATACTTCTCTAGACTTACAAATTTTCTTTTGTCACCAGTCATATGATGTGAGCATCCATTGTCAATAACCCACTCATCCTTTTCTTCAAGTTGGGATACAAGAGTTTTCTCAACTTTAGAAGATTCAGTAGCCACTGGACTATTTTCCTTGATAGCAATGAAAACCCAATCATCTTCATTTCCATTTTCTTTATCAGACTCTTCATTAGTCACGCCTTCTTCAGCAAAGTAACATTTCTTTTGTAATCTATATTTGTAAGGCTTAGATCTAGGAAATATTTCAGGACACCTTGATGCAAAATGACCTATTTTACTGCAAGAAAAACATTTGATAGGAAACTTTCCTTTATACTTACCTTGTCCTCTACCCCCTTTCTTCACAATCAATGCTTCCAACTCTTCTACCTCTCTTTCTTCATCTTCAAATTGTTTCATTTCTTCCTCATACTTGAATGTATTTCTAGAACTCTCTCCCGAATCATATATTTTCTTGCTTCTTCTAGATATAGTAGCCTTGAATGTAGTTTTAGTCTTGGGAATAGATTCACCAAATTCTCTCAACTCAAAGGTAGCAACTTTACTAATTAGTGCATCTCTTATCACATTCGTCAATGATCTAGTTTCTTCAATAGCATGAGCCTTTGCTTTGTAGGAGGGAGGCAATGATTAAGCACTTTAGCCACAATTTCTTCCTCTTCTAGGGTACCACTGACAAATCTAATACCCATCACTATTTCATTTACTCTTTGCATAAAAGAAGAAATATTTTCATCTTCACCTGTCTTCAAATTTTCATACTTTCCTTTCAAACTCTATAGCTTATCCATCTTCACATGTATATATCCTTCATACAATGTTTCTAGCTTTTCCCACATCTCATGAGTTGTCTTCAAACCTATCACATTTGTCCTTTCTAAATTTGTTAGAGCACTTAGCAAAGCTTCCATAGCCCTGACATTATTCTCAGCCTCTTTAATCTCATCAGCTATGGAAGGACCATTATGAGGAATAACATATTTGTTCTTTCTAATATTCTAGAAGTGTTCACCAATACACCTCAAATGACACTCCATCCTATTTTTCCACAATGAGTAGTTTGTTCCATCAAATCTAGGACTGTCCTTATATGATGCCATCTCAGATCACCTCAAGCTTTTAAACTTCTTCATAGGAACCTGCTCTAATACCAATTGTTCACAAAATAAGGACAAACAATTGAGAGGGTGGGTGAATCAGTTGTAACAGAATATTTAAAATTTTTCAAACTTAACTTAATCTCAGATTTGATGAATGAACAATAAACCATGAAAAAACAACACATCAAAAGCACAAAGAACACCAAGATTCTTTACGTGGAAACCCTGTTAGGGGAAAAACCACTGTGGATGTTAGTCCACAATATTATACCCTATTAAAAGTATAAGAAAAATAGTGGGAATGCACATGCATTTAGGCACACTAGCTAGAGATCACTACTCAAATACAAGAGGGCTCACTACCCAACAATACACAGCAATATGGATTAGATCCGTAGGGTATGAACTAAGAAAATAACTTCTTCACAAGCCTAATTATAGTTCCAGTTAAGCATGTAAAACCTTCTTCACACTTTTCTCAAACCTCTTCTCACTCTACTTTACAATTGAATGATTAGGACACTATTCACGCATTTGCATTTTCTATGGCATACATTCGCTCTTATGCACACACCAACTTTTCTCAAACAATCAGTCTTATATATTTGCAACATGGAATTACATCAACAAGCTTGTTGGCCAAAATATAAAACATATTTTCAATGTCAGCCCAAATTTACAAAAAAAAATTCAATGTGGATCAAACACTATTGGATAGTATCATGATGCAACCCAAAAAAATATCATCAAGTGTGCCAAACATTTAAAATTAAGTCTTCAAGGATCTGCAACATGTGACAACCATCATGTATGCCAAGAACATGAAAACCTGAACATACCAAGAAAAATCTTTGACCATTAGCACATCGATCAACGTGGATGTACAATAAGGATAGAGAATGATCTAGAGGCATCCACAACTAACAAGAACTAACAAATAAATATCCGTAGCAGCAGAAATTATCAGCAACACATAAACTTCAATCAGGAACAGTGATAGAACCCACATAAATACTATCAGAACACAACTATTCATAGCACAATCAAATCTTCATGTGGACCTCTAAAAATTTTGGTAGATGAACTAGATACTCTCAACAATAAACCCTTTATTCCACAACAACTAATCTTCAACGTACAGAATAAGACACCTTCATGACCTTCACTATTCCACTAGCAACCTGGAACTCTTCCTTTAACAATTTTCTCAATATCCTTGACATATAAAACCTTCAATACAATAATGTTTATAGTGTTAACATCAATGACAACCACATATCAGCAACACAACCACAACATCCAACAAATTCAATGCATCTACTATGTCTTTCCTTGTCAATCCACTCCAATGCAACCCCTGATTTCTTTTTCCCCAAAAATTTCTCTTCAAATGCTTGCATAGCCTTCTAACTATGCTTTGTCTGTGCCTATTTCTTTCTCCTCCCACTTATTTTTCTTAAAATATACCTTTTTCATTTCCATTCTTTGACCACGTCCCTTCCTATTCCTCTTCTTATCACTCTCTTCATTTTTAAATGTTTATTTTTCCAATTCATATGCTTCTAATGGACGTGGTCTTTTTTATTTCACTTTATTGTCTTCCCATACTCTCATATTAGAATTCAATTAAGATTTCGTTAAATGATCAAAACTTAGAAGATAAATCAAATATGGCATTTTGTCAAATAGAATAACAACAATGTCATTTGATTGCTTCATCATCATCGTGTGTAAACATAAAAGACACCCTTGAGTTGGATTCTTCCGCACTAGATAATGAAATATCAATGTATATGTGGACTAACTTTCATGCAAAGTAAGAATAAAATTCTTGGGTGATTTAGTATGGTTGCTCTAACCACATGACTGGTGACAAGGGAAGGTTCATCCATCTTAAGAATTGTAATGGTGGAGCTGTCAAGTTTGGTGGTGATGAGTCAACACAAATTTGTGGAAAGGGTGCTATAAAAATTGATCGAAGGAATCAGACTAAGGATATTCTCTATGTCAAAGGTTTGAAGCATAATTCACTCAGTGTCAGTCATATGTGCAGCAAAGGATACAGCCTTACATTTCATGCCAAATGATGTGAGATCAACATGATAGGGTCTGGAAGATCAGTTGTAGAAAGCCCTAAGACAAATGGAAATGTATATAATCTAAAGAAGGAAAATGGAAGAATCTATTTACTGGCTCCATCCAATTAGTGTTGGCTATGGTACAAAGAATGAGACACATAAACTTTAACAATATGATACAAATAATCTCTACTCATGCAGTTAGAGATATGCCTAAGATAACTAAGCTTGAAAAGCACATTATGAAAGGAGTGCCAAATGTGAAAGCACACAAAGAAAAATTTCAAGAGCAAGGAGTGTTCTGCTACAATGCCATTGTAGTTGATCCCCACTGACCTATGCAGACCTACAAGAACAAAGAGTCAACAAGGTGAAAGGTATTTCATGTTCCCTATTGATGACTACTCTAGAATGGCTTAGGTTACATTTTCAAGAGAAAAATAAAAAGCCTTTGATAAGTTCAAAATATTAAAAGAAAAAGTTGAGAATGAAATGGATATTAAGATCAAATGCTTAACTATTAGATAGAGGAGGTGAATTTACTTCAAATGAATTTAATTTTTTTTTTTGAAGATCATGGTATTAGGAGTCACATTTCTACTCCTAGAAACCCTCAAAATAATGGGGTAGTGGAAAGAAAGAATACAACTATGTAAGAGATGGCTAGGGCCATGTTGAAAGATGTTGATCTACCTGATATGTATTGGAAGAAAGAAGTTCACATTGATGTCCATTTTCTTAACAGAGTACATGTGAGGATCAATAGCACTAAGAACCCTTATGTGATATGGTATGGAAGGCCTCCTACTATTAAATAATTTATGATCTTTGGCAAAAAATGCTAGATTGAGAGAGATGAAGAAGACCTTGGAAAGTTTGATTTAAGGTGTGATAAAGGGATCTTTCTTGGTTACTCAACTAGAAGTAGGGCCTATAGATGGTACAACAAGAGATTGGGAAAGATGATTGAAAGAAAAAATGTGAAAGTAGATGAATATTTGTGTCAAATATCACAAGAACTAGAGGTTTGTGAATTTGATATACCTCCCTGCATTGAAGAAGAAGAAGAAGACAAGGAAGAGAAGACACAAGAATAAAAAAAAGGTTCCTAAGACTCCAAAAAAGTATGTGTAGAAGAAAAATTCAACATATTAGATCATTGGAGATAATAATGAAGGTGTGTTGACTAGGAGAAGGTTTGAAAAAGAAAGTGATCAAGTAAATTTGTGTTTATTGTCAAAGGTAGAGCTCAAGAACTTTGTTGCTGATAGAAAAGATGAAGGCAATAAGGATGTTTCTTTCCTTTGCTGCTCACAAGAGTTCAAGGTCTATTAGATAGATGCCAAGTCAACCTTTTTTAATGGTGATTTAGAGGAAGAGGTATATATTGAGCAACTAGATGGTTTCTAGCTATCAGAAGATCTAGACATGGTATGCAGACTCAAGAAATCATTGTATGGACTCAAGAGATCTCTTAGAGCTTTGCATGCTTGGTTGGATAAGTATATACTTCAACAAAGTTTCAAGAAAGGTACTATAGATAGTAATATTTACATTAAGTTGAGGAAGAGAAGATTTTGATAGTTTTTATATATGTTGATGACATCATCTTTGGTAGAGATGATAATATGTGTAAGAAGTTTGCAAAAGAGATGCATAAATAGTTTGAGATGCCTATGATTGGTGAGTTTTATTTCTTCCTTAGGCTTCAAATTGTTCAACTAGATGATGGTATCTTTATTTCTTAGGCTAAGTATGTGAGAGAGATGTTGAATAATTTTGGCATGGAGAATTCCAAACCTATAAGTACTCTTATGTTAACCAGTTGTCACTTGAGCAAGGATGATGAGTAACCTAAGGTTGATCATACTCTTTATAGTTCTATGATTCGAGGTTTATTGTACTTGACTACTTATAGACACAATATTATGCATACAATGTTTTTGGTTGGAAGATATCAAGCTAATCTTAAGAAAACTCATGAGAAGGTAGTAAAAACAATATTTAGATATTTGAACGAAACTCTAGATTATGGTTTTTCCAGTATAAGAAGGATAATAACTTTTCCTTGAGTGCTTAAATTGATTTTGATTGGGAAAGATGTGTAGATGACCAGAGAAACACCAGTGGAAGTTATTTTTTTTAAGGAGACAAATTGGTCTCTTGGTTCAATAAGAACTAGGACTTAGTGTCCTTATCCACATCAGAAGTTGAGTATATAGCTACACTATCTTGCTACACCTAAGTGCTTTGGATGAAGCAAACTTTAAAGGATATAAATGTGGTGTATAATGAACCCATTCCAATATTATGTGATAATACTAGTGCAATTAACATTTCCAAGAATTGGGTGATGTATTCAAGGACCAAACATATTTCTATCTGGTATCCCTTTCTAAGGGAAAAGGTTGCAAAATAATAATTCAAATTAGAGTATGTTCCTACTAAGGATTAGGTTGTAGATATATTCACTAAGGAACTTTCAAAGTATAATTTTGAGTATCTCCAGTAGAAGTTAGGGGTTACCACCCCTCCTTTTACTAACTAAATGCATAAATAGTGCATCTAACTAGGGGAGAAATTCATTTCATATCCTTTTCTCCTAGATTGATGTGTGCTACCTCTCAAGGGGGTAGGTAGTTTGTTGGTTGATGCTGATAGGGGGAGATTGTATAGTTGTTTGAAGGAGAAGTGCATTTGGTCAAAGGGGAGAATGTGTTGATGATTTAATTGAAGATCTTTTCCCTTTTGTCCTTGATGTCAAAGGGTGAGAATGTACAAATGTCCATTTCCATCAATTTGAAAGGGTGATATTGTTGGTATTGGTTGTCATTGATGTCAACACTCAGTTTGGGATGTTATTGGTGCTTAAAATTGTATGTTGTTGATGCTCGGTGATGATATGTTCATGGTTGGATGTCATTCCTTTGATGTTTTTTATGCTCATGGTTAGATGTCATGCCTTGTTTGATGACAAGTAAAGAATAATTAAGTATGGTTGCTATTAGAAGAGATGATAGTGTGATGATATATTAAGATGAGGATTGCAAGCATTAAGATGAGGATTAGAAGTAGTGTTGATGTTGGAGAGATATTACTGATAGTCTCAAGTATGTTGTATTTTCTCTCTATTGTTTCTAAGGAGGTATATGTTACTACAAGGAAGTTTTGGTCTTTGCATGTTGGTAAAATTTTTGCTACAAGAAGTTTCTTTGAAGACTGTTTGGAAAAATGCTCCACATTCCTCCATATTTGAAGATTTGGTCTTGTGGCTTGGGATTCATTGTTTATATTTTGTGGATTTTGTGCTCCTATCTTTTCAGGTCACTTGTGTTGTTGATGAGGTTTCTAGTAATTACGATGGGATAGCATTTTTTTTACTTATTAGGACTGGTCTAGAAAATGCTCCACATTTCTTTGCATTGACATTTATGCTACTAAGGTTTGATGAAAAATTATCTTAGTGTCTATGCAATGCCTTAGTTTAGTTTTCATGTAATGAAGTGATCCATAGTTTGATAATGTTCTATCTCATGGTTGTGTATTCTATGCTTTTGGGATGCAGTGTTTTGTTTCTATTTGGTCTATAATGGTTGTTTGTGGCATAAACATGTGAAATAAGTATATGGAAGTGTTTTTGGATGTTCATGGAACATCTATTTGTGATTCACACTTCATTTTCTAATCTCTTTGATGTTGCATTGTGCTTTGAGATCATTTTCTAGGAAATTTGTGAATGTCTGGACGACATGGCTTGCTCTCTTGCTTGTGCTATGTTCTTGGGGGTCTACGCCAACATTCGAGGTAGTGTTAAGATGGATTGGGGTCCTAACCTATCTTTTTGAGAACCACATTAAGTAAATTTAGTTCACAAATATGTTTTTGGGCCGATTGAAAATGTGCTACATGTTTCATCTTCATGTTTCCTTATTGTTGACTTGGGTTGATGTACACTAGCATGTCTATTGTTTGGGATCACATTGGAAGTTGTAATATGTTTTTTTAGTCCTCTCTATCTCCTAGATAGGGCCACAATATGTTTTTGTGGCTAACTTTTTGAGGTTATTGTTTATCTTTTGTTTTGGTCGACCTAATTGAGGTTTTATGGTCTTGCAAATGATATAAATGGAAGAAAAAATATGTTGCAAGTTAAGAGAGAGAGTGGTGGTGTGTGAAGATGAAATAATGAATCAAGTTATAGAAAATAAAGATCAACTGAGCTTTAATGCCTTAGTCAACAAAGTGTATTGTTGAAGAAATGTTGTAATTTCTAAATCTTCATGATCCTACTATCAAACAGTGAGTCTCTTCAGCAGGTCCTTATAATTTTTATCTTTCCCTGAAGTTATGCACCTCAATATTTTAAGTCCTTTGTATCTTTTCCTAAGGTTGTGTGCCTTAGCTTGCAAGTCCATCAAGGAGCAGTGTCCTTCCTTAGGTAGTGAGCCCTAAAACAAATTATAATTTAGTAAGCAGTGTACTTCCTATATTGAGATATTTCTCTCTATTTTTTTCCCTTCTTGGGTTTTCCATGCAAATATGGTGTTATCTTGTGCATGTGTGATCAGTGTCTTATATTTCGTTATTGTTGATTTGGTTAAGTTTTGTTGTTTTGTTTATGAGTTTCTTTTTCTGTTAAAAATCTAAACTTGCATATTGTTGAATAGTTCAAGATCTGAAGAGGTTAAGTTTTGAAGATATTGATTCACCCCCCTCTCAATATCTAGGTGTGTCCAAAAAATCAAGCATCTTAAAAGTGTCAAGAGTAGAACTAGAAGAATTAAAGTAGCATTATTTCAAGTCAATCATCATGTTAGTAATGCATCATGCTTTTATATGAGTTTGTTTATATTTCATGTTTTTTTCTATTTTGTGAGTACTAACACTTATAGGACTTCAAATAAGCATCCATTTCTCCTTGAAGGCGATGAGTATAATAACTTCAGTCGATTAAGTAATGTAGATCTGAGTGGTAAGTTTTAAAAATTATAAGTTATCACTTGTTTATTATTTAGCATTTTCCTAACCAAGGGTAATCTCCCTTTTACATCATCATAGTTGTTGTAGAGGTAGAAATACCAAAATAGGTTTTCACTTAGACAATCCCCTATATGGCACAACCCTTTCTTCTCTTTCTTATGTTTAGGTTGTAAATCTAAAGCAAATTTGGAGAGGATTGAAGACCTAATTTTTCATTCAAGAATTTAAGTCCTAAAAGCCAACAATTTAGGGAAAGTTGTTTTTATCAACTATAGTTGAAGTTCCAACATTGAGTCTAGAGACATGAAGAACCTATAGACATGGAACATAAAAAGTCTAGAAATTAATTTTGAGTATCTACTTCCTAGTCTAGGGTGCCCAATGCACCTATCTAGCTATATCAAGCTCAAATTCATGTGCTAGGTTCCTCTATGTCTATCCTTTACTATTCTAAATTTTCTTCCTATCTTGTAGTTTTATATTTTATATAAATCATCTTATTTTATTAAAGTTTGATAGTTAATCTTAGGTACACCATTTCATGATCAAATTAAGTTACAATCATCATCACAACAAAACCCCCAAAGGATTATAACCCTAATCCACCATTCTATCTCTTTTATCAAGGTTTGTAGCTAAATGGGTCTTTGAGATCAATTTCATTGTAATGTTGGAAGAAGTGTGATTTACACCCTAGATTTGTTTTTCAAACATCACATTTGTATGCCTATATGGCTTTTTTTTAATACAAATTCTTTTTACTTATGGTGCCCATAGTTGTAGCATAAATGATTAATTGAATAAATAAATAATGAACTAATGCAACTATAAATGAGTAGTGTTATCCATATTTGTACAATAAATGATTAATTGAATAAGGCTCACTTTTACCTTGTAATTAATGCAAGCACTATAATTAATAATTCATAATTTTCCTAAAACATGTTTATAAGGAATGTGGATGAGAGTTTGAAATAGTCAAATTCCTTCTAGGGGCATGGGATATCTTGAAGGCTAGGTTGTTTGACACATGTTTCATGTCTTAAACCATCTTTATCTTGATCTTTTCCAATCCTTTATGTTATTTTAATTTTCATTTCAAATCTATTAACTCCTTTTATTTCATGTAAAACCTTCTAAATTCTACAACTAATTGATAAAAAATGTCATTTTCCTTAATTGGTAAGACTATCCACTTTTCTTTAACTCATACCTTTACAATACTCTCAGTAAGCACATTTTCTACCCTTGATTGACAAAATAATAGGCCAATATATTCATTTTTGGTCCTTTTCACTCATCTTCTATATAACCTTATGTAAGTGATCTCTGTCATTTTCTCTATTTGACGTCAGTGAAGCACCGAAAGATTTTATTATGTATTTTTACTCCTTGACTATCTACTATCCTTACATAAGGTCACCATCATGGTTCATGATTTGTGTCATGCTTTGTGTCACTAAAACCTTTATACTATCCTTTTGAACTCATTTCCTTGTATCAAATACTTTGAATTGATGGAATTGTATAAGACTATCTTGTATATAGTCTTTATGAGAACCATACCTTTTTTGAAAATAAGGTTGTATTGTCATTGTGTGGCATAGTGCTTTGTTTCATGGGATTTCCAAGATTTCAAATGAGTATCCTCTTGGTCTTCATGTCATTTTCCTCTTCTTGTTTGAGGATTTTATATTATCATTTCTCACTTGAACTGTCATCCTTTCACTAGAATTTTAGGAGGTCTTCAAACATTTCCTCAGGTCTCCATGGTTATTTCCTTCTTGAATGATAAGATCACTATGAAGACCACTGATAGTATATTTAAATTAGTATCTTCTAGATTCAGATGTCCTCCATTTCATCCAATCATTATCTGATAGTTGTGAAATCTACTTATGATCTTCTATTATGACCATGTTCCTCATGTCTTGAAGGATTTTCATACCTTTTTAAGATCTTTTCTATTCACTAACTCCAATATATCTTCCATAAATGAATCTAGAGTAATCTTATACCCATATTAATCTCTCACATGAAACTACTATCTTTGATAGCTTTAGATCTTCCCTTTTATAAAATAACAACTATACCTTACCTTTTGAAATTCAACTGTCTATTGTTAACTTTTCCATTGGTATTTTCTAAGGATTCATTATCATTTAAAATATTGTCACACATTCATCATTACCTACCTTCTACGATGATTGTCCTCTTATGTTTAATTATAGGATTATGTACTATCCATGATAGTGTTGCTTTTGTTTTTCATAAGGCCTACAACTGATGGTTGTGTCTTATTCATGCAAAAACCTTAAGGTTGTCATCACCATGGCTATCATCACAAAATATTTCCATTCCTTAGGCCTGCTTCAATACTTTATTCCAAGTGCTATGTGTTGGTAGAACAAGGACACGCAACTAAGAGGGGGGTGAATCAGTTGTGACAGAAACTTCAACTTTTCTTACTTAACTTAATCTCAGATCCGATGAATAATCAATTAACCACAAACAGTTAACACATCAAAGAGACATATAACACCAAGATTTTTATGTGGAAACCCTGTTAGGGGAAAAACCATAGTGGATGTCAGTCCACAAGATTATACCCTGTTAAAAGTATAATGATAAATAATAAGGGGAATGCACATGCATTCAAGGACACTTCCTAGAGCTCACTGCTCAAATACAAAAGAGGACTCACTATCCAACAATACAAAAATATGGATTATATCCACAGAGTATGAACTAAAAGAATAGCTTCTACACAAGCCTAATTAAGTTCCAATTAAGCATATAAAACCTTCTTCACTCTTCTCTCAATCTTCTTCACACTTGGCTTTGCTATCGAATGATTAGAACACTATTCACACATTTGCACTTTCTTTGGCATACATTCGCTCTTATGCACACACTAACTTTTCTTAAACAATCACTCTTATATATCTGCTACATGAGATTTCATCACAACTTAGTCAAACAGGAAAATAAAACATATTTCCAATGTCAACCCAAATTTACAAATAAATTTTCAATATGAATCCACCAAGGTCAGCCACAACATAGTGGAGACCCAAATTAACATGCTACCACCAACATGTCAACCAAGGACATGAAAAACTGAATATGCATAAGAGAATATCTTCAACCACAAGCTCTCCAAATAATGTGGATGTACCACAAATATAGATAATGATCTAGAGACATCTGAGAACACCAATAAAAAACAAAGCATCCACACCAACTAAGATTAATAGACTTACACAAAATTCATTTAGGAACATTGACAAAGACCACAAAAACACTGTCAGACCACAACACAATCAAAACTTCACGTAGACCTCTGAAACTTTTGTTAGATGATCTAGAAACACTCAACAATAAACCCTTTAATCCACACTAGCTAATCTTCAACATAAACAACAAAATGCCTTCTTAACCTTCACAGTTTCATTGGGAACCTAGAACACTTTTACAATTTTCTTAATATCCTCGACATATACAACCTTTAATACACCAAATTCTAATAGTGTTGACATAAATGAAAACCACATATCAACAACCATATCCACAACATCCAACAATATCCCCCTTTGGCATTGATGGCAACACATTATGTGAAAAATACCAGCAACCCAACACATTGACTCTTCTTCGCAGCTGTGCTTCTCCGCATAAGGCTCTTCTCCTTAGAAATATTTTTCACATTCCACTTCTCCCCCTTTTACATCAATGGAAAAGGTAACCATTACCTTTCCAAATACACGCTTTGATCCATATATCTACACATCTGACTACTCCCCCTGAGTAGCAGCCACAAAAACATCAATTCAGATCATAATATAGCAATGTAGCTCACATATTTATCTAAGAAAATGCATCTTTAGTTCTTATCTGGAGGGGTAATCACCCCTAGCATTCCTCTAAGATACTCAAAAGTATCCTTCAAAAATGTTGTAGTAAATATATTTGCAATTTTTTCTTTGGTAGGAACATATTCCAATTTGACTTCTTTCTCATTCACTTTCTCCCTCAAGAAATGAAACTTGATTGATATATGTTTAGTCTTGGAATGCAGTACCAGATTCTTTGAAATATTTATTGCACTTGAATTGTCACAATATATGGCAATAGGTTCTTCATATACAACCTTGATATCTTTCAACATTTGTTTCATCCATATCACTTTGGTACAATTATTTTTAGCAACAATGTATTATGCTTTAGCAGTTGATAGAGAAATGGAATTCTGTTTTTGCTTAACCAGGACAAGAAATTCTTCCCTAGGAAGAAGGCACCACCACTAGTACTTTCCTTGTCATCTACATCTCCAGCCCAATCTACATTAGTATATGCACTCAAAGTGAGATCATCATCCTTTGGATACCAAAGTCCAAAGTCAATTATTCCTTTTAGATATCTAAAGATTCTTTTGACAATAGTCATGTGTGATTCTTTTGGATCAACCTAAAATGTAGCAACCATAAATACAAAATTCATAATGTTTGGTCTAGTCTAGGTTAAATAGAGAAATCCACCAATCATTGACCTTTATCTAGTTTGATTCACCTTAGGATAAACATCATTTTGTGTCAACTTACATCCGATTACCATGTGAGTACCAATAGGTTTTGAATCATCCATTCCAAACTTCTTCAGCAGTTCTCTCACATATTTGGACTAAGATATGAAAATTCCCTTGTCTAGCTGAGTAACTTGCAATCCTAGAAAGAACTTCATCTCTCCAATCATACTCATCTAAAACTCATCCTTCATCTCATCAACAAACTTCATACATAGATTCTCATCTCCTCCAAAAATGATGTCATCAACAAAAACTTCTATAATTAACTCCTTATCATGATCTTATTTGAAGTACAAGTTGCTATCAATAGTACCTTTAGTGAATCCAAGTTTCAGTAAATATTTAGCTAATCTAGCGTACCAGGCTCTAGGGGCTTACTTTAGTCCATAGATAGCTTTCTTTAATCGGCATACCATATCTTCCTTGTCAGTTAGCTAAAATCCATCCAGTTGTTCAATGTATACTTCTAATTCTCCATTTAGAAATTTTGACTTCACATCCATCTAATAGATTTTGTAATCCTTGTATGTAGCATAAGAAAGAAACAATCTAACAGCTTTAATTCTAGCAACAGGAGAAAAGGTTTCTTCAAAATCAATACCTTCCATTTGAGAATACCCTTTACATACCAATCTTGCTTTATTTTGGACCACTTCACCTTGTTCATTTAGCTTGTTCCTAAACACCCATTTAGTACTAATCACATTTTTGTCTTGAGGCTTAGGAACCAATATCCATGTGTCATTCTTTTCTATCTGTGTCAACTCCTCCTTCATAGCTTCCAACCAATGTTCATCTTGACAGGCTTCAGTGACATTTTTAGGTTCAATCTTGGAAATCAAACAATATTCTTTTGCAATCTTTCTTCTAGTCTACACTTCTTTATTCTTATCTCCTATGATTTTATTTTCAGAATGATTTAGCCTTAGATACCTTGGGGCTTTGAGACATTCTTGACCTTCTGATTCTTCTAATTTCTCTTCTACACTTGCACTTGTTTGTGCTTCCTCATTGACTTGATTTACCAGAACAAATTGAGGTTGTTTAACTGGAACATATGGAATTATATGAAGTAGATTTTTTGTCTGAGAATTATTCCCTTTGCTAGTACTATCTTCATCAGAATCATAACCACAATATCTAAATGATTTGACATAGTCCTCATCAACCTTGACATTTGCACTTTCAACCATATTTCTTAGTCTTTTGTTATAGCACCTGTATTCCTTGCTTTCAGTGGAGTAACCTAGGAAAATCCCTTCATCAATCCTTGCATCAAACTTACCTATATCATCATCTCTCTTAATATAACACCTACTTCCAAAGATCTTGAAATATTTAACAGTAGGCTTGTAACCAAACCATAACTCAAAAGGGGTCTTACCAGAGTTACCATTAACATTTACCCAGTTCAAAGTATACACAACAGTGCTTACCACTTCACTCCAGTACATCTGAGATACATTTCCTTCCATCATCATTGTTTTGGCAGCATCCAAAATTGTTCTATTCTTTCTCTCTACAACTCCATTCTATTGAGGGGTTTGAGGAGCAGATAATTGTCTCTTAATTCCATTCTCTTTACAAAAAGAGTTGAACTCCCTGGAGGTGAACTCACCACCTCTGTTAGATCTCAAGCACTTGATTCTTAGACCTTGTTCATTCTCTGCCATAGCCTTAAAACTTTTGAACTTTTCAAATGCTTCACAATTTTCTCTTAAGAAGGAAACCCATATCATTCTAGACTAATCATCAATTATCAACATAAAGTACCTTTCTCCATGAATATTTCTGACTCTAGAGGGACCACAAAGGTCAGTATGTAGCAGCTCCAACAAATTATTTGAATGGAACTATTTTCTCTGGAAAGAGACTCTAATTTGTTTACCCATCTAACATTCCTTGCAGATTGTGTTAGTAGGCATTACTAACTTAGGTAGATCTCTTACTGCTTGAGTAGAACTTATCTTGATAATGTTATCACAATTTACATGAAACAATCTCCTATGCCATAGCCAACTTTCATCTACTTGAGCAATTAAACAAATCCCACTAGCAGTAGTCAGGTGAAAGATATTACCTTTGTCTATTTACCAGTAGCAATCATATTCATGAAACTTCCCCATATCTTGCATCTTCTATTTTTTGAATTGAAGATCATAGCCCTTGTGCACCATTTGTCCTACACTCAGCAAGTTGTGCTTCAATCCTTCAACATACAACACATGATCAGTGTTATCCTTACCACCAAGGCAAATAGATCCTCTGCCACGAATCACACCAACATTGTTATCTCCAAATCTTACAACCCCACCGTCATACTTCTCTAGACTCACAAATTTTATTTTATCACCGATCATATGATGTGAGCATCCGCTATCAATGACCGACTCATATTTTTATTCAACTTGGGTTGAAAGAGCATTTTCATCTTTAGCAGATTTGGTAGTCATAGGATTATCTTGAATGGTATAAATGAAAATCCATTAATCTTCATTTTCATTATCTTTATCAGACTCATCATCAGTCACTACTTCTTCAGCAAAGTAACATCTCTTTTGGAATCTAGACTTCTTAGGCTTAGATCTAGGAACTCTTTCAGGACACCTTGATTCAAAATGGCCTATTTTACTGTAAGAGAAAAATTTAATAGGAAATACATCTCGTAGTTAACTTTTCCTCTTCCTTGTTTTGCAATCAATGATTCCAATTCTTCTACCTCTCTTTCTTTATCTTCAAGCTGTTTCAATTCTTCATCATACTTGGATACTTTTCTAGAACTCTCCCAGACCATATCTTTTCCTGCTACTTCTCGATACTATAGCCTTGAATGTTGATTCGGTCTTTGGTGCAGATTCACCAAATTCACTTATTTCAAAAGCAACAAGCTTTCCAACTAGTGTGTCTCTTGATATCTTTGTTACTGATCTGATTTCTTCAATAGCATGAGCTTTCACTTTGTAGGATGGAGGAAAGGATCTGAGTATCTTAGCCACAATTTCATCTTCATCCACAAAACCATTGACACATCTAATACCCATAACTATCTCATCTACTCTTTGCATAAAAGAAGTGATATTTTCATCTTAGCCCATCTTTAAATTCTCATACTTTCCTTTCAAGATTTGTAGCTTAGCCATCTTCACCTAAGCATCTCCTTCATACAAAGTTTCCAGCTTCATCCCAATCTCATGAGTTGTTTGCAACCCTATCACATTAGCCATCTCTGAATCTGTCAGAGTGCTCACCAAAGCTTGAATAGCCCTAATATTATTTTAAGAATCTTTGATCTCATCAGCAGTGGAGGGACCATTCTGAGGAATAACATATGGATATTTTGTAATCTTCCAGAAAGATTCACCAATACATCTTAGATGACATTGCATCCTAACTTTCCATAGTGAGTAGTTAGTGCCATCAAATCTTGGGCTGTCCTTCTTGAATTTTTCCATGCCGGATCACCTCAAGCTTTTATACTTCTTCAGAGGAACCTACTCTGATACCAATTGTTGGTAGAACAAGAACACACAACTAAGAGGGGGGGTAAATCAGTTGTGAAAAAAACTTAAACTTTTCTTACTTAACTTAATCTCAGATCTAATGAATAAGAAATTAGCCACAAACAATTAACACATCAGAGAGAAAGATAATACCAATATTTTTTTGTGGAAACCCTATTAGGGGAAAAACCACAGTGGATGTCAATCCACAAGATTATACCTTGTTAAAAGTATAATGAGAAATAATAAGAGGAATGCACATGCATTCAAGCACACTACCTAGAGCTCACTGCTCAAATACAAAAGAGGACTCACTGTCCAACAACATGGAAATATGGATTAGATCCACAGAGTATGAACTAAAAGAATAGCTTCTACACAATCCTAATTACAATTCCAATTAAGCACAAAAAACATTCTTCACTCTTCTCTCAATCTTCTTCACACTTCGCTCTGCTATCAAATGATTAGAACACTATTCACACATCTGTACTTTCTTTGGCATACATTTTCTCTTATGAGCACACTAAATTTTCTTAAACAATCACTCTTATATATCTACTACAGGAGATTTCATCACAAATTAGTCGGCCAGGAAAATAAAACATATTTTCAATGTCGGCCCAAATTTACAAATAAATTTTCAATACGAATCCACCAAGGTCAGCCACACCATAATGGAGACCCAAATTAACATCTCCAACACAAAAATACTTTAATTAAATTCACCACAAAGATCCACAACATGCTACCACCAACATGTCGACCAGAGACATGAAAAACCAAATATGCGCAAGAAAAGATCTTCAACCACAAGCTCTCTGAATAATGTGGACATACCACAAAGATAGATAATGATCTAGAGACATCTGAGAACACCAAGAAACAATAGAGAAGCATCCACAACAACTGAGATTAATAGACTTACACAAACTTCATTCAAGAACACTGATAGAGACCACCAAAACACTATTAGACCACAACACAATCAAAACTTCACGTGGACCTCTGAAACTTCTCGTAGATGATCTAGAAACACTCAACAATAAACCCATTAATCCACTCCAACTAATCTTCAATGTAAACGACAAAATTCCTTCTTGACCTACACAGTTCCATTGGGAACCTAGAACACTTCCTTTTACAATTTTATTAATATCCTTGACATATACAACCTTTAATGTACACCAAATGCTAATAGTGTTGACATCAATACAACCACATATCAGCAACCATATCCACAACATCCAACACTATGTTAACTATCTTTGTGACTTTTCCCTCAAAAGGTTTGCTTCTTCTTGGATTGCTGCCATTTCAAATGTAGTTTTTTATTTCCCTACAATCTCAATTTCTTTTTGCATTCTTAGAAAGATGCTCCCAATTTTGGAGTTGAATTAAGGATGTAGTTTTCATACCATCCTAATTCCCATTGTCATGGTTTATACACTAAATTCATGAATGAAAAAAATTATCATCTTCTACATCATTTCATTCATTATGTTTTATGAAATGATCCCAATGTCATATGAATAGTTTTATATTGCTTATTGGACTGTAGGTGTTCATATGACTATCTTCTATGTCATGTTATAGTTCCATGTGTATTCTAGTGTCCTTGGTGGGAAAGAACGTATATACTACTTTTTTGTATGGACTATCACTCTCTTACACGAAGTCCTTTATTTAAATGTTACTTAACTATCCTTGATTTGGAAACTTGTGACTTCTCCTTTAAGGACTTTATCATATTCATGTTTAGAAAACTTTGTCCACTTCTCTTCTTTTAAAACTATCACATGTAGTTAGTTCCCATTACCATTTTAATCTTTGTCCATTTTTAGAGGACTATATGGACTTGCATGCTTGAAGGAAAATAATCTTTGAGGGGGAAACAACCTTTTCCAAACATCCTTTCTATCATTGAAGGTATATTTGCACATGAAACTATCCTATAACCATATTTTAAGGAATTCAAATTAGAAACAATATGGACATTGTAATACCCTTTTCAAGATGGAAACTAAATGCAAAAGTGTTAGAATGAGCATAATCCTCTTAGATACTTCCCATAAAAGTTTGAATACAACCCTAGTTGCCATGAAGGATTGCAAAATGTCATGCAAAGAGACCTACGGTGACCCAAAAACCTAAAGTGGACCTGTTATAAATTTGAACTCAAACCCTCCTAAAAAAAAACTCCCTATTTAACTCATGCACATGGACCTTCAAGGGTTAGTAATTGAAGATAACAATGTTTCAAGCAAGAAATTTTGTTGGTCTAATTTAGATAAGTAGGATCAAGATGCTTGGGTACAAAAATGAGACCTCTAAAAGTATTAATCCACCCACCTCAATGTGTTTGGATTGTTTATTTAGCCCCACAAAATGAAAAATGTAAAAAATGCCTCCTGACAACTCTTTAATGAATGCTACTAACGCTTTTTACAACATTTGAAATATTGTGTCTATGGTGAAGATACCTAGAGATATAAAAAAATAAGGGAGGTTATTATGGAGGGATCCTGCGTGATCCTATACATTTAGAAGAAAAATTTATAGGTGTCATGATTTCAAAGAATTAGTTTGTCAAAGTTTGGCAATTTTTGGCACTTAGGGATCTTAAGAGAAAGTGTTTACACAATGTATTATCGAATGATATGGGATAATGGGGTGTGAAATAGGACCTTTCCAAGAATAAAACCAACAACACAAATGTTTCACACTATTGTTTTCTCCCCATGATACACAAAACAAAAATTATGCTACCTTGCAACTTTCTCTCCAATGTATTTGATGCTTTTTTCAATTTTTTAAATCTTGTTGCCATGGACAAATGTATTAGATTTTAAAAATTTTGAGAGGTATTATTGTGGATGGATCCTACATGGCCCTATACCTTAAGACAACAAATTTATTAGGTGCCACATTTTTTTAGAAACAACTTGTCAAAGTTTTCCACTTTTTGGCACTTAAGGCTCTTAAGAGAAAGTCGACACAATGTAGTATGGAATGATTGGGAAAGATGGGGTGTTAAATAGGAAGTTTCCTAGAATAAAACCACCCACATAGATGTGCCAACACTATTAGTTTTTCCCCACAACATATTGAACCAAAAATCTGCTACCTTACAACTTTCTCTTCAATGCATTTGGCACTTTTTGCAACATTTGAAAACTTGTCACCATAGCCAAATGTTTTGGAGTTTTAAAAATTTGAGAGAGGTTAGTGTGGATGGACCCTACATGAAACTATACCTTTAGAATAAATTTTTTTAGGTGCCATAGTTTTTGAGAAACAATTTGTCAAATATTTTCACTTTTTACCACTTAGGGCTCTTAAGAGAAAGCATCAACACAATGTAGTATAGAAAAATTGGGAAAAATGAGGTGAAAACAAGGAAATTTCCTAGCATAAACACCCCCAAATTGACATTTCAACATTGTCAGTTTAGCCCCGAGATGCATAGAAAAAAAAAATACTACCCTGCAACTTTTTAGTGAATGCATTTGACGCTTTTTGTAACATTTGAAATCATGTCGCCTCTAAAAATGGATTGGATTTTATAAAAATTTAGAGAGATTATTGTGAAAAAACCTACATGACCCTGTACTTTCAAATGAAAATTTTTTAGGTGCCGCAATTTCCAAGAATAACTTGTCAAACTTTTTCACTTTTTGGCACTTAGAGATCTTAAGAGAAAGCATCAATGCAATGTAGTTTGAAATGATTGGGCAAGTTGGGGTGTGAAAATGGATTGGATACTTCAAAAATTGAGAGAGTTTGTTTTGGAGGGACCCTACATGACCCTATACATTCAAAGAAAACATTTTTAGGTGCCACATTTTTTGAGAAACAACCCATAAAAGTTTTCCACTTTTTTGCACTTAGGGCTCTTAAGAGAAAGCATCGACATAATATAGTTTGCAATGTTTGGGTAATTTGGAGCAAAAAATAAGACCTTTCATATTATAAAATTCCAATTCAGACATTATGGCACTATTGGTTTGGCCCCAAGACACACAAAATGCAAAGTATAGCTCTTGACAAGGTTTTACTAAACATAATTGACACTTTTTACAACATTTAAAAAATTGTCACCATGGTCAAGTGGATTAAAGCTTTCAAAACTTGAGAGATGTTATTTGAAAGGAATAAAATTATCATTGACTTTGTTTAGGAAATAGAACAACAATCTTCTATACTCTCATTCAAGGAAAACCTAGATTTCTCAATCCAAGGATGAAGTAGGGGAAAGAGATCTTGCAATAGAGTGTCTTAGGGTATGATTAAGAACTAAACAGGGGTTCACCACCAAGCTAGGGATTGGAAAGACTAATGACATGCAATATTTAATGACAAGAACTAATGATAGGAAAATATTTACTAAATGACCTAGAAATGAATGCAAAATAAAATAGAAAATTGGAAGAGCAAAGAGGGGCACCCAGAAACCTGTAGTAGCTTGAATGAAGTCTTGAGATGCTAAAAAATAATGAAATTAATGCAGACTAGGACTCATATGCTAGACTAGGTGATTTAGTCCTAGGTTAGGGTTTTTGGGAAATAACATGGCAAGGACAAGTCTAAATCTCTAGAAATATGAAAATTTAAATGTATTGGAACTCATACGCTAGAAGTGGTGTATTAGTCTAGTTTGGCTTTTTCAAAGAATTGGGATCTGAATCTACTCTTCAATTTTTGCCTTGTCTTTTCAACCTAGTTTTTGGATTTGAACTGGAAGATTCTACTCTGAAGGTGTCCTTCAATGGTCTTGTAAACAATGTGATAACTTGAATGACTTCACACACTTGAAAAATTCTTTCCACTCTTGCTCCTTAGGGGATCATGGTGCAAGGGCACCCTTGGTTTCAGGTGCAATTTGAGTCATAGGTTGAAGTTTTGGTTTTCTTCATAAAATTTTGATTTTATGTAATAATGTCTTTTTAGGCCATTTCATGTCATTTGGAGTCACTGTTGAGTATTTAGATGCAAGGTAGTGCAAAAATGTAAATGTTGTCAAAGTTGCACAAAAGTTGTCAAGCAACTTTTTCAACTTTATTCAACTTTTTAGAGGAAATTGCAATAGGGTTGTACACACTCAATAAGGACTTGTACTCTAGAAGAAGAAGGGGGAAATGAATATTTTGGAATGAGAAGCTCTCTTTGCATGTTGAATTCTTGTTTTTCCTACATTTCATTAACTTCTATCACATTGTATAGGGTCTTGTTGCATTATATAGATGGAAGGTTGATTTTATGTTGTAGAGGGCACTCTTACCTTTTATTTTCTTTTGGTTTGGTTGAAATCCATCGAGTTTTGAGAAATATTTCCATGTTTTAGTGAAAAATGGGTTAAACCCTACCTAGGGTTCCAACAAGCACTAAAAATGAATTTACTTGCATTTGCCCCATGGAAAAATCAAAATATCTTGTATATAACTTTTCTTTGATGTATTATAACTTGTTGCAAGAGTGGAGGCATAGATCTTGCACATGTGAGGAGAAATCTATTGAAAGATGTTGCATTTTGGCTTGTTTCACAGTCAAAATTCCTCTTGGTGATTGCTCTGGAAAAGTCTTGGCACTGTAGTTTTGTTTAGCACTTGGGGAAGGTTAAGACAAGTAGAAGTTTGATGTATACATCTAGGAAACCCTTTGGTTTTTTATTCCCATCATGGATTGAAGTCTGCACCTTGTTTGCATATGAGACAGTTGACTGTCCCATTCAATGTTGCCACCTTAAAGTCTTTCCATGCATTTTGAAGTTGCCAAAGACTTTTGAAAGGTTTTTAGGATCATTTTTTTCACCATTACATGCTCTCCACATTGTTGACATGTTATTACACATCATTGAGAGGTCTATCACTCTTGAAATAACAAAAGTTCTACCATTGTTGAAGAAGTTTTCCCCTATCATAGTTACTCATTGAACCCTAAGAAGATGAACCCATTGTTGTGAAATATGGTATCAATAATATAACCTTTACCCTTTTCTACATTAGATCTTCAACCTAAATTTTCAAATCACATACTAAACAGAGGGGAAAATGTTGTTTTGTTAGTGGAAAAGGGTTTTCCTTGGTCAAACCCCATTTTGGTAATCAAATCTTGTAATGAAATCAAATAAGATAAAGGAATGATGAATGAACAAATACAATGTTACAACTCACCAAACCCTAGCAAAAAAGTAATGTAAACATGTATGAAGTGGCTCCAATGGATGTAGATATTGACTCTTGCTTGAATGTGATAGATCTTGAATTTAATGCTAGCTTGAATCATGAAACCCTACGTCACAATTGTTAGCTCAAAAACAAACATGATGCATGATGACTTTGACATGATGCTTGATACTTAAATAATGCTCCAAAATAATAGATAGGGGTCATTATTGTCACAATTCCCTAATCATTTATCTCTTAATTTGTCAACCCAGGGGTGTCTCAAGCTATCTGAGGCAAGACTTGGATTAGTTCTATTGGTTTTGGGGGGCTTTTGTAGTAGTTTTTCTCTATTAGGAGTAGTTTAGAGTGGTTCCTTCTTTATCAAAAGAAGCTCTATGATACTTTATGTTATTTCTTTAATCTATTCCTAACTTAACTTATTCTAAATTTTTAAACAGAATTACTTTAAAAAAAAATATGTACAAGGATAGTTCATACTCCAAGATAAATTGAATGGTGAGGACTAGATGATTAACATAATCTAATTGCAAGACAATACAAATCTAACATCTACTCAATTAAATTAATCTAATTGGAGGAAAACAAGAATCTAAATCTAACTTTAAAAAAAAATCTACACCAGTCCTCATTAGTTCAATTTAACAAGTAATAATTCCTCCTCTATTCATATTCCATTAAGAACATAATCATCTATCAATGCTAAATTAACTATCTGATATGCAATCTAATCAGCTACAAACTGAAGAACTTTATCTATTTAATTAACACAGTAATCGATCTAAGATGCAATTAATTAACACAATAATTGATCTAAGATTGTAATGTTAAATTTAGTATTTATTCTAACATTCAACTTGTGAACCATTCTAAGAACAAAAGATTAAATTTTAAATGAATGAAGATCAACTATAAACTAAGCAGGATCACCTTCCTTCAATAGATCAGGCCCTGCTCTACCTTTGGAGGGATCCAACATAGAATTTGGATCAACTTCTTTTTCATTTCCATCAAATGTGCCCAAAGAGGGGCGAATTGCAAATTGTTCTTGAAAGTAAAAACTAAGATCATATAATGTTGAACTAATCCTAAGATCAGATGCATATATCCATCTCTTATTTGAAAACATGGAAAAAGTGGCAAACTAAACAAGCTCTAATATATTAAAGATATCTTAGAGCATAGGGGAACAATTGTGAAGATCTTGCAACTATCTTCAACTAACATCGAGAGAACTCAGGAGCTGGAACATGTACTTAGTTGGAACTACTGCTTAGTTGACAAGTAACTTGGCCGATGATGCTAAGTTGTAAAAAGGTTAGCCACCAATCTTATTTTGAATGGAAACAATTTGCATTTGATTTTGATAAGTAAATGCCTCTTCCAATTACGCATTCAACACATATAATCATGAAACAATCACACATTAAATTACACCATTTTAATCACACATTTAACAAAAATAAGCATTCATATAAAAAAATTATATTCTAAGTTCTTATGCATAATTAAGTTCATATTTGAGGTAAATAAAAGATAATATCACAAGTTTCCAAGCCAAATATAAAGTATCAAGTGCTAATATTGCAAAATATATGAAGTCCTCAAAAGGCTTCATCATTCTTCCCCTCCTGTTCATAACCATGTCCTCATGGTTATAGATTGATGATATCAGGAATGTTTTTGTTGACAGTTTCTAGCCATAAAGCACACTCAAAGACTCCTTTGTATTCAGCTACTGATCTGTATTTGTTGACAAATCCATGATTTTGCTCCAACTTTTCATACCAAGTCTTCAAAACTTCATCTGGTATTATGTCTAGTGCATTGATTTTAGGTATGGGCATGATGACAATAGGCATCCTGAATCTCATGACAATCCACATTTCTTTTTGTGCATGTATCAAATTGATTATGTGCCTTACTCTGGTTAAGCTCCATCTAATGTTATTTGGGATGATTGGTTCCCTTCTCTTCAATGGATCTAGAATTGAATTAAATCTCTAAATGCATGCCTCAAGAGCTGCTGGTGCTAATGTTCCTTAAAATTCTTGAAAACATGCTATACTCTTCAATAAGTTAGTCCTATAAATAGGTGCAACATCATTGAGTCTAGCTACTGATCTGTACTCCTTAATATACTCAATTTCATTTGGTTTCTATCCCCTCATGGGTAGTCCACACCTCTTCTGGGAATATATGTACTCTCCCATTCTTCTTTTCCATTCCACCTAATGCTGTAGTACAAAAACAAAAGATCCGATTTGTAATTCTCCAACATAAATATTGAGAAGGGAGTCACTTACATCACTCATGAGAAAATCATGCTGGAAGAATTCACACATTTTATTTTGAAAATTAGGATGACTATTAAAATATGACTAAAGTAAAGCATTATTATTCTAGAAATCCAAAGGCCTTTTCAAAATCCATTGATTCAATTTCCACTTTAAAAACATTTCTCTTAGGAATAAACCATACATTCTTGAAGGATTTCTAGTTGCTACAAGTGCAAATGCAATATTCACAACTTTAGTTAGTCTATTTTTTTCTTCTTCTCTTTCTTTAGTAATTTCCTCTACTCTATCATGAAGCCATTTATTGAATTGTTTATATTTCATAGCAGCAAGTGAGAGATATCTCAGTCTTGTGGCCTCTTCTCTAGGTTTATCTTCTGGTGGAGGTAAACAAAGTAACCTAGAAGATGTAGACATAGTTTGTTCTGGTTCCACTATTTCAGGAGCTATATGGTGCCTTCTTTCCATTTCCTCTCTTAATCCCTGAATCTCACTGTCTTTTTCTTTGCATTGCTTAGTCATTCTGGCTAATTCTCCTTCTACATTTTCTAGTTGTTTGAGCAATTGACTTGTGTCTTGTTAGACTTGGGACTTAATTTTTTCCATTTCGGTTCCAGATTTTGATATCTCCTCTTCCTTTTTTATTAGTTTCATTTCCAGTACCATGTTTTTCATTTTGTACTCTTCTATTTCCTTTTCTAATCTGGATAACCTAAGTGCAAATTCAACTTGTCTCTCTTCTTCTTGCCTTTGGTTTAAATTTTTATCAGTTTCCTCTTGTTATTCTAATGGTTGCTTCCCCTCCCTATGGACAAATACTTCTTCCATTTATTCAGTAAACCAAGTTGAAGAAGTAAAAACATTAGGAATCTGCACTTCAATTTATTCTTCCTCTAAAGGAGATTTTGGAGCAACAGAAGGGCTTCCTCCATGAATACTAGGGCTTGGAAAAAATGATTCTCTAATAGGGGAACTAGAAAATAACCTTGGGGAATCATTCTTTGGAGATTGAGAATCATATTTTTTCTTTTTTAGCCTCCTCTACTTCAGATTCATCAATTTGAACTATGGGAGGAGATTTAGGAGCTTTTCTTTTCTTTCCCCTTTTTAATTTCTTTCTTTCCTCAGGTTTTTCTAATTTTTTCTTCTGCTTTCTCTTTTTCAATTTTCTTTCTTTCCTAGTTTCCCTTTCCCTTTTAGGGATTTCCTTTTTAGTTTCAATCTCCTCTAAGGTTCTAATTTCTTTGGCTTTCCTTTTCTTGGAAGGCCTCAATTCCTCAGGGTCTTGGTTTTCAAGCCTTTCTACAAATTTTTCCCTAGTTTCTTTTGAACTTTTCTCCTCAATTTTCAAAGTTCTAGTCACAAGGGTTTTATGTTTTCCTCAACCCTTGCCCTCAATATTCAACAAAAATTGTACCCATTTTTCTTCCCCATTATTTTTTTGCAATAAATGATGTTTAACAATCAAATGCATTAAACCATGATGTGATATTCTACTTTCTTTCTCCTTGCACCTCATCGCCATATCATTTACTTGTGAGAATAAGAATGCGGGTAAATTAACCCTTACCTCAAGTTTTTCTTGACCATGGTAAACATGAATCAACAACCGTAAAGCCAGCCCCAACACTAAAGCATATTGACCCTCACAAGTGAAATACTTCATCAAGCAGTGCACTATTTAAGACTAGGGCTCTCGAAGACTCCCTCTTTCAATACCCTTGTTTTTTCCTTTATGTACTTGAAAAGAGGGAAGAGGCTCTAGGTTAACATGAAACATTTGTAGAAGCTCTTTTAAATCATATTGAGCTCGCTTAACCATCTTGCCTTCATCTAGGATTCCAAACAATGCGCTAATTACAATTGTGGATATTAGAATAGTCTCTGCTCTGACAACAATGAAACTAAGGTGGAAATTCCTTACAAATTCTTGAATGATATCCTATTCATACCCTTCACATTTCAGTATGAGGTCTATCCATCCCGCTTGTTGTAACCATCTCCTTGTTTCATTATTCAAAATTTCTTCTTTTGGCTCAGCCATTTTCTTGTATCCCATTTTCACCACACAAGACTTTGATAAATTCAAGAACAATTTCTAGTTAAGAGAAAATGCAGAAAATTATCTTGCAGGAATGACAATGGGTCTTTTTCTCTTTGCTTGCTAAATTTAAAAACTTGTAGCTATTTTCTTGGTATTAAATTTCTTTTACTCGACATTAATTTCAACTTAAACCAGAGTGTATTTCATATGCATGAGATATCTTGAAAACTATATTTTTTAAAATTTTATTGGTGAAAGGTGGTGAAAGTACATTTACTACTTCTGAATCCATCACCTCATAATCATTACTTGAAAACTGACGTCACCTCACAACATACGCTCAATAAATTACACTTGGCTTTTAACTGCATGATATGACCTTTTAAACAACTCTATGACAGATGATTGAATGCATTTAAAATTTCAAAAAATAAATGCATCATATAAATACTTACCCCATTAGTATGAAAATATATTGATTTGATTGGGGATTCATCTGACAACGAAGTTTATTAAAACAATATTCACTTCTTGCAAAAAGGATCAACATCTATTAGAAATCTTCATATTTGAATGTTGTACTCAATCATGGTTAATAATTAACATGCTGAGTTGAACCCTTGTGGGAGCCCAATTTCTCCACATGTTATAATATCAAACCATTAAAATATGAAATATTAAATAAATCTGTACCTACACAATCAAAAACTAGTTAGCAAAATAATGATGATGAGAGATTCCAATGACGCATGAATCCATTTTATCACTCTTGAATACCATGGATTGCTTCAATCATTAATTGATCATCTAATACCTCAAAGTAATCAAGCATCTTTCTATCAAACTTTTTTTCACATTGAAAACAACCGGTTAGGAATAATCAAGAGCTATTAGGAGTTGAATAAAGAAATTGATGTCTAAGTCAATTAGGAGCTATTAGGAGCTCTCAGGAGCTCTCCAGTTCAGTAAGGAGAAATCAAAATCTATTCAAACTGGTACTTGCAAGAGAAAAGAAGGTTATAAATTTTTTTTGGATCATTTTTCATAAGGTAAACTGCCATTTATGGTTTTCAATTTACATTCTTTATTCATCCTTTCTTAAAAAGGATTATAAAGAATTACATTTTTCCATGGAAGAGATATCCTCCATGAGAAAATGTTCAATTCTATGCTAAAACTTTGATAAAAATTCTTCTTTTGATGTTGGTTTGTGATATATCTTTAGATGATGACCATTAACCAACATAATTCTTCTTTCTCCATCTATTTGTACCAACTGAAAAACTCCATTTTTAAAAACTTGATCAATCTCAAAACGTCCTAACCATCTTGTATGGAATTTCCCTTTAAACTCTTGGAATCTGGAATCAAATAGCTATGCCCAATCTCCTTTCTTGAATTATTTGGTCACAATATGCTTATCATGCCATTCTTTTCTCCTCTTTTGTATCATTTATATATGTTGAAGAGCTCCCATTCTCATTTCATCTAATAGGTTCAGCTGTAGAATCCTATTTTTCTCTGCCTTGAGTAAATCAATACCAACTTCCAATGCTATCTTTAATGTCTGCAACTCAAACTCAATAGGCATAACTTTTCCCATATACTTAGAACTCATATGGAGAGAATCTAATGGCTGTTTTCCAGGTTGTATTATAAGCCCAGACTGCTTCATCTAACATTTTTGCCCAATATGTTTTTCTTAATGAAATTTTTTTTGTCAAGATGTTTCCAATTCTCAATTAGTAACTTCTGATTTCCCATTTTCCTATGGATGGCATGGTGTGGATTTCCTGTGTGTCATCTGATATCTTTGCATAAAATCTTCCATCATAACAGACACAAACTGAGGTCCTCGGTCTGATATTATCTCCCTTGGTTCTTTGAATCCTTAAAGAATATGTTTGTACATAAAATCAGCTACTTTATCTTCTCTTGTTGATGGCAAAGCTTTCACTTTTTCCCACTTTGTGACATAATCTATACAAACTAGAATATAGTGTTTTCCTCTGGAAGGTGTATCAACAGGTCCTATGAAATCAATTCCCCATTTCTCAAATGGTTCTAGAGCTATCTGAGGTAGTAATGGAATCTCCATTGTTGGTGTAGGTCTTCCCATGTGTTGACATTCATCGTAATGCGTAACAAAGAATGAAAAATCCTTTGTCATAGATGGCCAAAAATAACTAGTTCCTAAGATTTTATGAACAGTTCTGACTATTGAATAATGTCCTCCTAGCTCATGATGGAAAGCATGTATAACATCATAAACATTTATTTCAGCAACACACCTATGAAGAACATGATTGGGACACATCTTAAATAAAATTCTATTTATCCATTGGAATCTAGAACTTTCATGAATCAATATTCTTTTTTGCTTAGGATTAAAATGACTTGGACACTTCCTTGTTACAAGATAATTTGCACTTGATCAACAAACAATGGAGGATGAATTTATATTACAAACAAATGTTCATCAGGAAAGGTGTCATCTATTGGATCTTGATCACCCTGCAAAAACAATTCTTGAAAGGAAATCATCAACAACATTATATTTAATAGGCTTATCTATAATTGTCACATCAAATTTTTGCAACAATAATAGTCATCTTATAATTCATCCACCCACTACAACTTTATTCATTAGATATTTAATAGCAACATGGTCTGTGTGAATGAATACCTTGTAACTAGTAATATAGTGCCTAAATTTATTGATTGCATATATTACTGCTAAGAATGCTTTTTCAGCTATTGTGTAATTCCTTTTAGTAGGATTCAAATTTTTACTAATATAGTAGATAGCATGCATTGCTTCATTCTCATCTTTCTATCCCAAGACTGCACCAATAGCAAAGTTGGGCGCATCAGCATGTATATGAAATGGAACTCCCCAAGTAGGTCCCTTGATAATGTTTAATTATTTGAAAGGATTTTTGACAATCACATGTCCATACAAATTCCACATCCTTCTTGAGCAATGTAAACAAAGGTTCAACACTTTTACTAAACCCTTCAATGAATCTTTTGTAGTAACTAGCATTCCCAAGAAAACTGTGAACTTCAATTTGACTTTTAGGGATCTTAATCTTTTGAATGATTTCTACCTTCTCAAGGTCAACTTTTATCCCCTCTTTTAAAATATGATGTCCCATAACAATCCCTTCTGTCATCATGATGAAACTCTTTTCATGATTCAAAGACAACCTAAGATCCTTACATCTTTACAAAACCTTATTTAAACTCTCAAGTTCTTCCTCAAATGTTTGTGCAGGAATTGTGAAGTCATCCATATATACTTCCACACATGAGGTAGTTAAATCTGCAAAAAAATGTCAGGACTCCTCTCTGAAAAGTGGCTAGTGCATTGCACAACCCAAATGGTAAAATTGGATAAGCATATGTTCCCCAAGGACATGTAAAGGTTGTTTTATCCTAATCTTCAGGAGCCACTTAGATATGATTGTAACCACTAAAGCCATCTAAGAAAGAGAAATAACTATTGCCAGCTAGGTTATCAAGTACTTGATCAATAAATTTCAAAGGAAAATGATCTTTTTTAGTGGCTTTTTTTAATTCTCTGTAGTCCACACATACACGCCATTTTCCATTTTTCTTAGGAATGATAACCAGTGGGGAAACCCATTGACTATTAGATATTGGATAAATAAACCCTACTTTTAGGAGTTTTTCTATCTCTTGTTATGCAATATCTCGAAGAGCAGGATCGATCCTTCTTTGAGCTTGTCTTAATGGTTTAACATCTTTAGTATAAGGGTATGTGCAGGATCATGATGGGCCAAAAAGTGGCAATATGATGGGTATATGGCTGATGAATTTTTTTTACCCAAAATTGATGAAATGAAAAGGGTTTTTAAAGAACATTCTCAGCTTTCCATCAATATAAATTATTCTTTACTTTGAATTTAATAAGTAATTATTATTCATTTTCTATTCAAATTATGACTAAAGTCCAGATTGATAGGTTGATTGAAAAACATCTATAGCTTTCAAATGGTATCACATTTTTTGAATCCAAAACATGCATCACATTCTATGGTTCACATACTATAGGATTAAAAAAAGAAAAATTAAAATTCATGAAGTTTTGACCAAGTTAAGCTGGTCAGACGTACGAGTTTTTATATTTTTTAAAAGTTGTAATAAAAAAATCATAATTAATTATTTATTTGGAAAAAAAATTACAAAAAGATATGCATCACATTAGGACATGATTCCTCTAATTATATCTAAAATTTTATAAAAAAATATTATCATTTTATTGTGGTTAGGGTGGTCAGACAAACAACTACTTATTTTTTCCCTGAAATTTAAGTACTACTTCATTGAAATTTCAAATTTTCACCAAATAGATTTAAAAAAAAAAAAAACCTAATAGTTTAGAAACTACATCCAATTTGCTACGGATTATATTTTTACATATTTTTGAAATAATATAAATAACTTATTCAAATTTTTATGTCAAGTTGCCTAACTCTGATTTTTCTGAATTTTTTGCCACTTAAGGGCCTGTTTTTTCCATGATGATCCTACACATGCCCATAAATATGATGAATACAAATAGAAGGGTGAATTCCTCTCATTTCTTTGTTTTCCAAAGAAAATCCTTCATAATTATTTTCCAAGATTTTCTTCAATTCCTTTTCTTGTGAAGACAAGGATGAATTAATGAACATAGACTTATCCCCTACTATCGTTATTTCTTTGGTCTTATTTTTAGAATCAAGTGGATCTCCAACAAGTGTGTTTAAGGGGCATGTATGTGAATTTTTCTGATGTAACATTCCTTGATAATTCTTCTTTCTTTCTTGACCGATCTCGTGTATGTGCAGGATCATTATGGGAAAAACAGGCCCTTAAGTGGTGATAAAATTTAGAAAAACTTGACATAAAAATTTGAATAAGTTATATAATATTATTTCAAAAATATGTAAGAATAGAATTTGTAGCAAATTGAATGTAGTTTTTAAACTACTAGATTTATTTTTAAAAAATAAAAATCTATTTGGTGAAAATTTGAAATTTCAATGCAGTAGCACTTAAATTACATGGAAAAAATAAGTAGGTATCTATCTGACCACCCTAACAACAATAAAATGATAATATTTTTTTATAATATTTTATATATAAGTAGATGACTCATGTCCGAATGTGATGCATATTTTTTGTAATTTTTCCAAGTAAATAATTAATTGTGATTTTTTACTACAACTTTAAAAATATAAAACCCATATGTCTAACCACTTAACTTGGTCAAAACTTCATGAAATTTTTTTTTTAATCCTATAGTATGTGAAACATAGAATGTGATGCATGTTTTGAGATTCAAAAAATGTGATACTCGTTTGAAAGCTATAGATGTTTTTCAATCAACCTATCAATCAGGACTTTAGTCGTAATTCAAATAGAAAATGAATAATAATTATTTATTAAATTCAAAGTAAAGCATAATTTATATTGGTGGAAAGCTAAGAATTTCCTTTAAAAACTCATTTTGTTTCATCAATTTTGGGTAAAAAAAGTCATCAGCCACATACCCTACACATACCCATTATATCACCACTTTTTGGCCCATCATGATCATGCACATACCCCTCTTCAGAATTAAGATCTTGTTCTTCATATTTGTTGACCTGTTCTACCAAAGTAACCATAGCCAATTCTACAACACCATCTCCTTCTGAATCAATATCCTCATCAACCCAAAGTTGAGTATTAGGTTGAAATGATGGTTGGGTTGGAGGAAAAAGTGACAATTCCTTCTGCTTATGACCATTAGAAATGATCATACTTCCTGATCTACAATCTATCAATGCTGCTATAGTAGCCAACCACGATCTGCCTAAGATAAATGGATAACCAAAATTCTTCTTTCTAGCTTTAAGAACTAAAAATTTGACTGGATAATCCCATGTATCAATAGTAACCATGATGTATTCAATAACACCTCCAGGTTTAGTAGTAGATTGATCTACCAACTATAAAATAGTTTTCGTGAGCTGAACACTTGTCATACCCAACATTTCAACAGTGTTTGATGTAATAACATTGATAGCTACTCCTAAATCAATTAGTACATTGGTTATCTCAATTCCTCCAATATTCAAAGTTATCACAAGACTACCAAGATCATTATATTTTTGAGGTATTAATCTACCTAAAAAAACATCAGTGAGTTTAGTCCCTATTTGTATTGTAGGAGGTAATTTATTCTTCCTACCTAGCATTTTCATACAAAAATATTTAACCAATTGATTTATTTTTGGTATTTCTTTAATGGCCTATAATAATGGTATCTCAATATTGATCCTTTTCAATTCACAGAGAAGTTGAGAATCTACTGCATTCATATAATTTGGTTGGGAGTTATCAGGAGCTACTTGTTTTTTTTTCAAACACTCAGGATAAGGTGCCTATTTAACCTTTTGTACATCATCGGAGTTCTGGTTTTCCTTTGGACACTCTTTTTCTTCTTTCTCATCCTCCTGATCTTTAACATTTGGTATAGATGGGACATTACAATTCCTTAATTGAATATCATTGGCATCTATCACATTTAAAGTAGGTGGGTTGGAATCAGTACGATTGTTCTTTGGATTTGAAATAGGTTGAGCTAGCAACTAAGGTTGGTTTACTTGTTCACTACCAGGATTAGGACCAGTGACTAATGGAGGTGATTGTGCCCAAGGATGCCTTGGTCCTTAATTTTTCCATGGTTTGAATTGTGTTTGATTTTGTTGCCATTGTGGTTGGTTTAGCTACCACTATGACTAATTCCATTAGGGATTCATCCATTTGGTTTGACCCCAAAATGTAGGCAGTGGTTGTGGTTGGTAGGGAGGAGTCCATTGATTTGGATTTTTCCAAGGGTTTTGATTCCAATTAGCTCTAGGACCATATTTCCCTTGATTAACATTATACCCTGCATTCTGAGATCTCTGCCCAACATAATTAAGTTCTTCTACTACATGTTGCTTCTTCAGATGATTCTTAATTCCAAGTAAGAGGCTACAAGAACTTGTTGCATGATGTTTCTCACATATTTCACAAAGATCAATTTGATTTAATGGACATTCTCTCAAAATATGTTTACCTCTACATTTGGAAAAATAAATGGATAAAGTCTCAGTAGTCTTCTTATCTCCTTGCATGTTGAGATGGAGTAAATCAGTTTTCAAACGTGTAATTTCTTCCATTACATGAGATACATTAGGAGTGAGAACTTTGTTTCTTCAGGAGTTTATAGTCCCTACTCTAGTCCTAGAGTAGTTTCTACATATCTCAATAATTTCTCCTAAAGAACTCTAGTCCTAGAGTAATTTCTACATATCTCAATAATTTCTTCTAAAGAACTCTAGTCTTAGAGTAATTTCTACATATCTCAATAATTTCTTCTAAAGAAAGATTATTAATATCTCCTTTCCCCATAAGATTCAAAGATTCTCTAGATTCATCATCAATTCCTTTTAGAAAAATGGTCTTACTAATCTCATTATCCAAACCATTACCACACCTGTTATGGACAAACTGAAATCTATTAACATAATCTTCCAGGCTTTCATCTTCCAATTGTCTCATTTGAAACAACTCCTCTTTCCTATCCCTTACTCGATAGTAATCTTTATATTTATCCAAAAACTTAGTAATCTTGAATAGAATCTATAGCAAAATCAATGTAGTTTCTAAACTACTAGGTTTTTGTTTTTTAAATATTATTTGGTGAAAATTTGAAATTTCAATGCAGTAGTACTTAAATTTAAAGGAAAAAATAAGAAGTAGGTGTCTGTCTGACCACCCTAACCACAATAAAATGATAATATTTTTTTATAACATTTTAGCTATAAGTAGAGGACTCATGTCTCCATGTGATGCATATTTTCTTGTAATTTTTTTCCAAGTAAATAATTAATTATGAATTTTTTATTACAACTTTTAAAAAAATATAAAAAACTCGTTTGTTTGACCACCTTAACTTGGTCAAAACTTCATGAAATTCATTTTTTTTAATCCTATAGTATGTTAAGTATAGAATGTGACACATGTTTCAAATTCAAAAAATGTGATATTGTTTGAAAGCTATAGATGTTTTTCAATCAGACTATCAATCCATACTTTAGTCATAATTCAAATAGAAAATGAATAATAATTATTTATTAAATTCAAAGTAAAGCATAATTTATATTGGTGGAAATATGAGAATCTCCTTTAAAAACCTTTTTCGTTTAATCAATTTTGGGTAAAAAAAGGTCATCAACCACATACCCTACACATACCCATCATATCACCACTTTTTGGCCCATCATGATCCTACACGTATCTTGCTGCTTAGTTGATAGGTAACTTGGCCAATGATGTTGAGCTATAAAAAGGTTAGCTTCCAATCTTATTTTGAATGGAAATGATTAGCATTTGATTTTGATTAGTAAATGCCTCTTCTAGTTACACATTCAACACATATAATCATGAAACAATCACACATTAGATACCATTTTAATTATGCATTTAACAGAAATAAGCATTCATATTAAAAAAACATATTCTAAGTTCTTATGCATAATTAAGTTCATATTTGAGGTACATAAAAGATAATATCACAAGTTTCCAAGCCAAATATAGAGTATCAAGTGCTAATATTGCAAAATATATGAAGTCCTTAGAAGACTTCATCACAAAATACTTAATAATCAACTCTTGAAGGCTCTTGAATGCTCTTATAAACACTTGAATGCTCTTGTGAACTCAAATTTTCTATAAGGATTCTCTCATGAAAGTCTTGTTATGAAAATAAGTGAAATAACCTTGTATTTATACTTGTTTATACCAAATTACCCAAGATTACAACATTACAAGCCAGAATCAGATCCAGAAGGATAAAATCCTGCCAAGAATTTGAATTAAATATAATTTTAAGCCACACAGGATTCATACACTAGAAGTAGCATATGAGTCCCATTAGGCTAGGCTATGGGACACATTTTTCAAGAAAGGCCTAGAATGGTGTAAAATTAGGATCGGGGCCCCAAAACTTAGGTGGAACCCATACACCCAAGGTGGCGTATGAGTCCCAAATAACTCAATTGGGTCATACAATCCAAAAACACCTGAATTATGATTGGATGTTTGTTTATGTTAGGATTATCCATGAAAAGATGTATTAATTAAGGCTTGTGGATGCAAAATAAGGCCAAATAATGCATAAAAAATCCCAATTAATCAATGAAAACCCTAGATTAGTGTGAAAGTGTGATACAACACTTTACAACACCTTAAATAAGGTACAATTAGATTCACTTAGTTTACAAGGGCCCAATACCTAATGTGAATGTGTTAAACACACTACAACACTAAATCAAGGCAACATTAAGCTCATTCTGACAAGGAAAACCCAAACAAGTGTGAAAATGCCACATAAAAAAAATTTGATACTACATTATTATGGAGGGACCTTATGTGACCCTATACCTTTAGTTAATTTTTTTTTAGTTTCTATGGTTTCTAAGAAACAGTTTGTTAAAGTTTTGTAATTTTTGGCACTTAGGGATCTTAAGAGAAAGCATTGACACAATGTACTTTGCAATGTTCAAGAAAGTTGGGGTGCAAAATAGGACCTTTCCTAGCATAAAACCCCCTATCTAGACTTGGTACATTTTATTAGGCCACATGATGCACAAAGTGCAAAGTATGACTCTTAACAAGTTTTTCTTAAGTCAAGAAATTAAGGACAAGGTCTTAAAGTCTACATAAGAGTATTCAAGGAAAATAATGAGGAACCACCTAGGGAAGAATGTAGGTGAGTAGGTTGTGAAATTCAAGATTCTTAGGTACACTCTAATTAACTTATGAATGTCCTATTGAACCTATGAATTTCCTAGTGAATCTTCATTCATTTATCATCTAGTGAGATATCATGTATGAATTGACATAACTCTATGTATAAATACCTTTCTAGTTTTGGAATCTCTTGTTGAAATGAACAAGACAATTGAGAGGGATGGGGGTGAATCATTTGTAGAAAATTATACCTTCAAAACCCTCAATAGTGATCAGATCCACAAGAATTCATTAAACCCTTATTATGTTAGTATAATTAAACACAAAATGTATGTAGATAACAAAAATTGAAATCACAAAACCATACATAAGAGAACACTGTATTTACATGGAAAACCCAATGAGGGAAAAACCACAGTAAGGGTTAGCTCATAATATAGGTAATAGAAAAATTGGTACAAAAGGGCTCATTGCCAAAATAGGACAAACTATCCAAAAGGCTCATAGCTAGGGCTCACTACCACAAAAATAATACAAGAAGATAAAAGATAAATGTTACAAAAAGAACACTTTTCAACACAAGGAACCCACCACAATTGTTGGCACACTTTCACAGTCTCACATTAAATACTTTGGATGCCTTCAACTTACTACCTTCAGTAACTCTAACACTAAAATTTGCACTGATCTACTCAAATTCACATCACACACATCACTCTCATCAATGTTGCATCTATCTTGCTTCTTACATATTTCATACATCAACTCACACCAACATACATACTTATATCAACCTCAACCTTAAAGACCACCTCCAATGTTGGAAACTAGTTGTTATACATATAAATTCAAAATAGGTCGGCACCTAAACATTCCCATAGTGAATAGGAATGAAGGATACCTATAGAAACCCTTAATTATGACCCAAATAGATCCCAACACATCTCAACATGCTTTCATAAGCTTGCATGTAGTGTTAAACACAAGGTCGACCAACACTTATGTTAAACACCATAATCATTAAGTACACACTTCCTAAAATCAATCCAAAACTTTTGGACAACATAATTCACTTGAACATGATCCAGAATAATCCATGAACTAGTTAAGATTCATCAAAAACTTCATCCAACTTGTGCGCATCATACAAATACTTCAACTCAACACAACTAGTAACCCTTATTTGCATATTGACAAATGAAACTCACTTTTTACTGCACCAAATAAAGTACAAACTTGAATAAAAAAAGATGCAAGCATTATAAACAACTTCCCAAATCTACACAACTTGAATCCAAACAACGAAGAAACGTAAAGAAAATACATTTCTCCCAAGCCACATAAAAACATCATTGAAAGATTAGCTCACACACTAGTGAAAATATCTCACACTATACAATGATCCAAAAACCCAAATTCTAAATTGACAACCTTTGAGAACCTTGAATAACTTGTAATATCCACATAGGCATAGCTTTAACAAAAAAGAAATGAAGAGCACAATACTGAAGCACATTATGAACACTTGCACAACACAATTTACTTTGTTTATCAAATTTTCTCAAAAGCACTTGGAAACCAAGTACCAAATACATCATCTCAACTCATTACTTCATTCCAACTCATCTTCAAACTCTGCAAAAATAATATAGCTCCATGTACTCACAAGAGTTCCTCAAGGTCTCAACTATACATGCACAACCTGTTTTCCTCTTTTTCACAATTTTCTCAATATCTCAACATCTTCATCCCATAGTTGACATCAATGAAAACACCAGTCAGTAGACTTCCTATTGACATCAATGAAAACACCTTCATACTTGCAATGATATCCCCCTTTTTCATTGATGACAACACAAGTTTTGAAAAGCCACCAAAGACAACACAACAACTTTTAACACACTTACTTTTCTCTCCTTGAATGATTTGACAATATACCAAACTTTCCCCCCCTTATACCTTGCACTTTTTCACATGATACTTTCTCCCCCTTTGACATCAATGGAAAAGGATAAAGTATTTTTCATTATTCTCCCCCTTTGACACTGAACCAAAATACCTGCTTTGAATACCCCCCCTTAGGAGTACACCCAAATAAATTATCAACTCAACAATAATGACAACACATGAAACTACCTACTCTCCCCGAGAGGTAGCCATCAACATTAGTCCAAAAAATAGATAGATGCATAGCTCCATTGGATTGATGCATCTCCATAAGCATCTATTTCAAGAAAGGAGGGGCAATAACCCCCAACTTCTCCTATAGATAATCAAAAGTATCTTTAGGAAGAGCCTTAGTAAATATATCATCAATCTGATCCTTTGTAGAAACATACTCAAGCTTCACTTCATTCTCCATAATCTTTTCACTCAAAAATTGATACCTAATAGATATATTCTTTGTCCTTGGATGAATCACTAGATTCTTTAAAATGTTAATTGCACTTGTATTGTCACAAAAAGATAGATATAGGCTCATCATATACAACTCTGATATCCTTCAGTGTCTGTCTCATTCATAATACTTATGTACAACATGATGTTGCTACAATATACTCAACCTCTATAGTAGATAAAGAAACTAAATCATGTTTCTTACTCAACCATGACACCAATCTACATCCAAGAAAGAATGCACCTCCACTTTTACTTTTCCTATCATCAACACAACCAACCCCAACCTGCATCTATATATAAGCATTTAATGTGAAATTAGTATCCTTAGAATACCACAAGCCATAATCTGGAGTGCCTCTTAAGTATCTAAATATCCTATTCACTCCTACAACATGTGTTTCTTTAGGATCTTCTTGAAATATAACTACAAGACAAATTGCATGCATGATATCCAGTTTAGTAGCAATCAAATATAGTATTCCACCAATCATAGATCTATACTTGCTCTTATCAACCGCAGGTGAATCATCATCTTTGCTCAATTTATAGCCAGTCACCATGAGAGTATATACCGGTTTGGAGTCATCCATTTCAAACTTCTTCAACATCTCTTTGACATACTTAGATTGTGAAATGAATATCCCATTATCTGTTTGATTGATTTGTAGCCTAAGAAAGAAATTCATCTCCACAAACATTGAAATTTCAAAGACTTTCTACATTTCCTCTACGAAATTCTTACACATAACCTCATTTCTACCAAAGATAATATCATCCACATATACATTTACTATCAAGATTTTGTCTTACTCAATTTTAAAGTAAAGGTTGCTATTTGTGGTGCCCTTACTAAATCCTTCTTGTATCAAGTACTTGTCCAACCTTGCATACCAAGCTCAAGAAGTTTGCTTCAATCCATATAGTTCCTTCTTCAACTCACATATCATATCTGGTTTATCTAACAACTGAAATCATTTCGGTTATTCCATGTAAACCTCTTCTTCCAATTCTCCATTCAAAAAAGAAGACTTCTCATCCATTTGATTAAACTTAAAATCTTTATATGCTACAAATTCCAAAAGAATTCTGATAGCTTCCATCCTAGCCATAGGAGAAAAAGTCTCCTCAAATTCTATACCTTCCACTTGTAAGTAACCTTTACACATAAGTATTGCTTTATTTCTTACTACTTCTCCATTCTCTTTCAACTTGTTCCTGAATACCCATTTAGTTCCATTTTTTTTTGTTTTCCAATCTAGGAACTAATTCCCAAGTTTGATTTTTCTCTATCTGCATAAGTTCTTCTATTTCCTTCATCCAATGTTCATCTTTACATTCTTCACTCATTGATTTAGGTTCAACTTTAGAAAGTAAACACAGATTTACCTCAACTTCAATAGGTTTCCTTCTTGTTAATATGTCTTTCCTCTTGTCTCCAATGATCTGATCTTCATAATGATTCTTTTTCACATACTTAGGGGTTCTATAGGTTTTCTCCACAACTTCTTCCTCTTCATTATACACTTCTTATCCATCAAATTTTTCTTTTTCTTCTCTACAATCAAGTTCATCTGAAACATATCCATCTACCTCAATAGAATTTTGCAAGTTTTCATCAAATTTAACATTTGTACTTTCAATTATCTTTGTCAGCCTTTTGTTTTAACATTTGTAAGTCTTGCTTCTAATAGAATATCCAAGGAAGATTCCTTCATCAAACCTTGCATCAAACTTTCCTAAATTTTCTTCTTCTTTTTTTATGTAACATTTGCTTCCAAATACTCTAAAGTACTTCATAGTAGGAATCCTTCAATACCATAGCTCATAAAGAGTCTTTATGCTATTAGCTTTAGCTTGAAATTTGTTAAGTGTGTAAAAAATAGTATGAATAACTTCTCTCTAATATACTGGGTATGTGCAAGATCATCATGGAAAAAACAGGCCCTTAAGTGGCAAAAAATTCAGAAAAATTAGAGTTAGGCAACTTGACGTAAAAATTTGAATAAGTTATCTATATTATTTCAAAAATATGTAAGAATAGAATATGTAGCAAATTGAATGTGATTTCTAAGCTACTAGGTTTTTTTTTTAATTTTTAAAATCTATTTGGTGAAAATTTGAAATTTCAATACAGTAGTACTTAAATTTCAGGGAAAAAATAAGTAGATGTCTGTCTAACCAACCTAACCACAATAAAATGATAATATTTTTTTATAAGATTTTAGACATAAGTAGAGGACTCATGTCTAGATGTGATGCATATGTTTTTGTAATTTTTTTCCAAGTAAAAATTAATTATGAATTTTTTATTATAACTTTTAAAAATATAAAAATTTGTATGTCTGACCACCTTAACTTGGTCAAAACTTCATGAAATTCAATTTTTCTTTTTTAAATCCTATAGTATACGAAGCATCGAATGTGATGAATATTTTGGATTCAAAAAATGTGATACTGTTTGAAAGTTATAGATGTTTTTCAATTAGCCTATCAATTTGGACTTTAGTCGTAATTCAAATTGAAAATGAATAATAATAATTTATTAAATTAAAAGTAAACCATAATTTATATTGGTGGAAAGATGAGAATGTCCTTTAAAAACCCTTTTCATTTCATCAATTTTGGGTTAAAAAATAGTCGCCAGCCACATACCCTACAAATACCCATCATATCGCCACTTTTTGGCCCATCATGATCCTACACATACCTTACTTCTAATAGATTTTCTTCCTTCATCATAGTCCTTGTGGCTTCTTGAATAGTTCTATTTTTCCTTTCAACAACTCCATTTTGCCGAGGAGTTCAAGGGGCAGACAAATGCCTCTTTATTCCATGAACTTCACAAAACATGTTAAACTCATTGGAGGTAATTCACCACCTTTGTTAGACCTCAAACATTTGATTTTCAAACCCATTTCATTCTCAACCATAGCTTTTATGCCTTGAATTTATCTAGCACATCAGATTTCTCTCTAAGAGAAGTAAACCATGTCATTCTAGAATAATCATCAATCAAAAGCATAAAGTAAATGTCACCTTGTAGACTTCTCACCCTTGTAGGAATAGAAAGATCTATATGCACTAATTCCAGTAGTCTGGTAGAAGATTGTTCCTTTCCCTTAAAGAAACTCCTTATTTTTTTCCAAATTGACAACTCTCACAAACAACATTGATAGGCTTTGTGATTCTAGGTAAATCTCTCACTGCATGAATTGAACTAATTCTTGCAAAATTATCAAAATTCCCCTGAGTTTTTCACTACCCCCTAGTGTTTTAGTGAGGTCAATAGTGGATCTTGGGTGCCTTCTTCATTGCCCACTTAGTTGAAACATGACACTCCCATCAAGTGCATGTTCAACATAGTGGATGATGTCTCGACTTTGTCAATGATTTATACTATTAAATCAATGGCATTTACCTCATGGGAGTTGAGCGAAGAAGGCCTCGAGGGGCCCTCTTCCTTGGATCTTGTCACAAAAGAGTCGAAGGGTGCTCCCCTTACTATCCCACCCTTGTTAGCTTGTCTACCTTCCCCTTATAATGATTTATATTGGGAGAATGACAACCTCTTGGTTGATGAGGACTAGTAGGGCACCTCTTCTTTATCTATAGATTAGATTTGTACGAGTGTTATGTTTCCCCTGTGCTTGTTTTATGTGTTCTTGGAGGACCCTTGTCACTTTTGTAGGTGTTTAGATACATGAGTGTTTTGTGTCATAAACTTCTATTTGTGACATAGTTCTTCTCTTTGTTGTGCCTAGGTTTTTGACAATTGGGGACGATGCAAAGTGTTGGGGGTATTTAGGCTTCCCTTCCATGTTGACCCAATTTTTTATCTTTATTTTGTTTTCACATGCCTTTCTTCCCATGATCTCATATAGTAGGGGATTGATGATAGTTCATATATATTATTATATTATATCTATCTTTCAATTATATCTATGAGCAATTTGACCCCAAAATATTAGATCCCCCTATCTCTTTATTTCTTTGTCTTTGTTTATGTTTTCTTGTTATCTTTATCTCTTCTTTTCTTTCTTTGTGATGTTGTGGTGCCTATGTGTTGTCCCTTGCGTGTGAGATAACCTTTCTACATTTACATCCCATTATGTATCACGGGCCACAATATCACCTTTCTTTTCTTTCCTTAGGATGCCATGTGCCTTTGTGTTTAGCACACACCATCCTAAGGGAGCTATCATATTTCTTTGATTTTGAAAAAGGTGTATTCGGTGTCCAATGAATCCCTCCTTGGAAATCTCTTATTTTTCAAAAAAAATTATTCTTCAACAAGGACCCCTAGCAGATTTTTTCTTTCACCACAAATTCATAAAGAAAGAATCTGAAAACATTGCTTTGTGAAGGGAGTACTTTTTCTGGTGAAGAAGTCTGAAAACTTTCCCTTGCAAGGGAGTACTCTTCCTTTCAAATTCCTTGATGAAAGAGAACTCTAAGAAGGATTCCTTAATGCTAGAATCGTTTACAAAAATTCCATTGCCTTTCAAGCAAAGCGTCCCTTGAGTGGACCCTTTTCTTTTGAAGGGTTCCTAAGGGACCCCTTTGAAAGCTTCTCCTTCAATTGTTGTCTATCTACCTGACTATTTGTCTAATTGTCTACGTGGAATTTTTCTATCTAACATGTTTTGTCTATGAATTAACATGTTACTTTACAGGACTTGCAAAGCTTCTTTTTTAATCAAGCTTGGAGGACCTAGCACCTCAAGCTTGCCTTGTAGGACCAAGCACATGTAAGGGACTATCAGACTCTACAAAGCCTTTCACATATGGCCTCCCTTAGGACTGAGTGTTAAAAGGCGCAAGACAACTAAGAGGGGGGTTGAATTAGTTGTCACCAAATTTAAACTCAAAACTTCAACACTTATTTTTTTCTCAACCACATTGTTATGTTATTAAGTATGAAAATGAAATGCAGATAACAGAAAGTAAAATCAACACAAGGAACACCATATTTTACGTAGAAAACCCAATGAGGGAAAAACCATGGTGAGGATTAACTCACAATATAAAGTAGTTCCAAAATCGAATATATAAGGCTCACTACCCTGAATAGGACTCACTGTTCGGATACAAAATATCACTGCTTATAAGGAGGCTCACTACCTACAAAAGGGATTTACAAAACAAAATTGGGCTTCATAGCCAAAATGAACTGAAAAGAGTGCACCTAACAAGTGATCTTGTAGTTATGATGATGCTCAATAGATAGACTTAACACACTTCATCATTTTTTCTCTTCTTCACCTTTGCATTCACAATTGCCTCATCAAAATCTCACCATCTTCAAAAAAATTTCAACATATATATACTTGATCTATCCACAAGCATCAATTAGGTTAGGCTAATTAGATGCATTTATTATTCATCAAGAATACCAATTGTCAGATACAAGCTTTCAAAAAATCTTCCCAAAAATGATTCAAAGTGCTCAACACACTACATCATGTCGGCATAGACCTGAGATAGGTCACACATATATCCACATAACAAAAATTAATTCACCATATCACAACTTATCCATGAAGTCAGCCAGAACTAGACTTTATTGCAAAAAGTAATCAACCCTGGGATAATGCCAATACACTGTACGAGCACTAAAGCACAAGAGATTCTGAACATACATGCTTTCAACAATCATAAACAATTTCCCAAAATCGTAAGCAATAACTATCAACAGCAGAGGATTGCAAACTAAAATACCAGAGGGTGTAGCTTGAATACTGGTTTAGATACCGGATCAAGTATAGGCTTAGACTTACAGTCACAACTCAAATAACATGGTGACATCAATGAAAACACAAAACTAAAGAAATGATCATTCTTCTTCATTCTTCCAACAATCTTCCCCTTTGTCATTGATGGCAACATGTGCCAAAATTTTCAAAACACAAAATTCTCTCCTCCTATCACCTTAGCATAACTCTTTCCCCTGCTCACATGAATCTCTCCCCCTTTGACATCAATGGAAAAGGGTGACCAAAAGGTAGGATAAAAACGTATGTATATGATGACCTTGTATATACACAAGAATTCGAGCTTCCCAATTTAAATTTTCAAACAAGACTGACACTTTTTGCATGAAAGATTTTCTCGTACCTCTCTCTTATGATTGGAAGAATTTTTTTCCAAGAAAGCACAATCGAATTCATTCTTGCACTCATACTTTCCAACAAAGATAACTGCATAAAGGAGGATATCTGATTAGAAGACAGACACATACGTTCACAATTTTCTACATTAGAGAGAATTCTAGAGAGATTATCCAACCAGACTCAGCAACTTCCTTAACTAACTAGAAGGTTTTAACCATATCTTCTCTTTTCCTTTGAGTATTCAGCAATTCTACTTACAATTCACCAACTCTTATTCTCTATTTTCCATCCTTGTCTTTGAAGTAATCAAAGTTCTTTCTTGAATACTATTCATTTTAGATTCAATGGCTTCAATTCTGCTTTTGACGTTGTCAACAACTACTGGCCACCAGAGATAATACATGTAGATGTCAAATATTTCTCTGATGCATTCTTTTGTCTCATTCATATGTTTAGATAGGACTTGTTTTTCTTTGTTGCATCTTCTTTCAAGCATAGCTTTAAACTTATGACCTTCGGGTCCTTCCAATAATGTTCTTTCTTCAACAATCTCTACTAGATCATTTGGTAAAGAATCAGACACATCAGAAACTAAGAAACCCTTATTGAGCAAATAATCAATCAACACAGTATCATCAATTTTAAGTTTCTCAATCAAAAAGAACACATTCCACATTTCACCAATCTTCATCTCACCCTTGTCCAGCAGAATCTGTATATCCTCTGGATCAAAGGAGTCAAATCCAGACATAAATTCTTCTTCATTCTTCTTTTCTTTTGAGACATCTATTACAATAGATTTCCTCTTTTTCGATTCTAGAGGGAACTTGCTAATGATAACTTCCAACTCTCTCTTATCGGAGGATGAAACCACTTCAAACTGACTGGGTACAAACATACCAGAGCATAGATTTATTTTTAAGGATGTGAAATATGATCTATAATCACTTACATTATTTGCCAATGATTCCAAGTATCTATAGACTTGTTTCCCAATAGGAATATTGGATTCCCACACAACATTTTCTCTTCCCGGTAGGGAGTTCAAAAAGTAAAAAACCAAGCACAGAAGCAAAGATCCAAACTGAAAAGGATAACCCTCAATTGACGAAATTTGGGAATTCTCAATTAGATTTTCAAGTAATAGGCTACATAAATCAAACTCCTTGTTTTCCTTAACCATCATATGTGCAAGATATACAACAATAGCCGAAGTCGAATCTTCACAATTTTTGAAATAGATTTTGTAAGAAATGTCATACACAACATGTACCTTACAATGGAATTTGCAAGAGTGTTTATCAATAGAGCTCAAGGGTCTTTATCAATGCCAGTAAGTTGCTACACATATTTGTATTTCATAGTTTTCTTTCCAAGGAGATCCCCAATATTGCATAAACTAGTAATCTCTTTGATCGCTTCCTTTGTGATCAGGTAGAGTTTTTCCAACATAATACTATCGTTCTTGAATCGAATCAACAAGAACAAGATGAACTCTTTATTAGAAAACCAAGGAAATTCTCCCCATAAATCCATACCTAGGATTTTTATGCTCTATAATTCATTTTCCTTCAACCCTAGTTCCATTTCATTCATCTTCCTATGATCAAATTCTTCCAATTTAACTCCTTTCAACTTTAGTACAATGTTGCCACTCGATCCTCTGTTCAGTGTCATGCTTAGCTTTCTTAATTTTGTTATTGTTCAGTCGAGACTTCTTTTACCTTCATAGACTGAGAAATAATTCATGAGTATCCATAATAATTTCTTCAAATATTCTTCAGATTGCTTCAAGATTGCTCCAAGATGCCTTTCAAACTCTTCAAGTGCTCAAGTGATAAAAGAGGCTAACAAATTTTACCTTATACACCATTGATTTTCCCTAAATCACATTAAATGCGTCAGACATCAAAAATCTGCTAAAAACAGTCTTCTCAACATAGAAAACCCTAATTTGGTCTGCAAATCAACATGTCAACATGTTTTCTTTCGGTTCCTTTTCCAAAACCTCTAGTTTTTTCATTCTTCACATTACATCCTTTTGCCAGCTTCTGACATGCCATTCATCTAGGGGGTTTTTATAGTTTTCTGATAATTCTCCCCCTAAGGCCATACTAACCTATCTAATTCCCAAAGGAATTGTCTGTACCAGATGAGGGCATAGACACATCAACAATTTTAGGCTCTTCTTCTTCTTTCTTCTTCCATATCTTATTCATCTCTTCTTTGTCAATCTTCTTTACTAGTTCATTCTTCTCTATCGGAGCAGACTACTTTCCCTTCTTACTTTTGCAAACCTTTGAGATATGTCTTGGTTTTTTACAATTATAGCAGACAACACTTTTCTGATTAGTCTGACCTTCATTACTTCTTGATCTACATTGATTTGCTTTGTGTCCAAATTTGTTATAGATGTATTAGTAGCAATTAAAATATTACTTCATCCCGCCTCCATTAAACCTATTCATCATTACCCAACTAATCATTCTCACCTGAGATATGCATTCAGTGGCTTTATGTCCAACCTTCTTGCATGAAAAACATTTTCTAGAGAAAGAACTAGGAAACTAATTCATCCTACTCCTACATTTTGTTGCCTTGTGACTGGATGTTTATTACAGGAAAAATAAATACCATTGAAAGAGGGATACCTTTGTGCATTAGGTTGTCTCACATGCAGTCTCCTTACAAAATTTCCTAAATTTCTTTTCTACTTTCCTTTGTCTTGAGTCTTTTGATTGTATTTTGAACTTTCACCTACTTCATTTCCCAAGCCACCTTTATCTTTACTTGGTTTTTGTCCTGCAAGCAGTTCTTCAAGCTTATCGGAGCTAGATCTAAAATTATTCTCACATATTTTTTCCTTCTCTAGTTCTACTCTCAAGTTTACTACCTCTTGTTCAATTTTGGAGGATTCATCAAACTTGTTTTGCACCATTGTATTCATACATTCTTCAATTCTCTTCTTTTCTTCTACAAGCACTTTTAGTCCAATTATCTCTTGTTTTTGCTACTCACTCATTTCTCTACATGTCTTTCCTTGAATTTCTTTAATTGTTCTTTTAGCTTCCAGACAGATTCATTTGCATCTTCAAGGTTTTCTTTCATATCTCTATTTTCACTTTCAACTTTGTCAAGATCCTCAAGTGCAGATCGAAGCTCTTCTCTATCATTCATTTCTTCCATCTTCAAGATCTCCCTCAAGCTATTAGGCTTTTCTAGAGGAACCAAGCTCCGATACCAATTTTTAAAAGGCACAAGACAACTAAGAAGGGGGGTAAATTAGTTGTCACCAAATTTAAACTAAAAAATTCAACACTTATCTATTTCACAACCACACTGTTCTGTTATTAAGTATGAACATGAAATGTAGATAACAAAAAGTAAAATCAACACAAAGAACACCAAATTTTACATGGAAAACCCAATGAGGGAAAAACCACGGTGAGGACTACTCATAATATAAAGTAGTTTGAAAACTGAATATATAAGGCTCATTGCCCTGAATAGGACTCACTGTCCAGATATAAAAGCTTATTGCTTATAAGGAGGCTCACTACCTACAAAAAGGATTTACAAAACAAAATTGGGCTTCACAGCCAAAATGAACTGAAAAGAGTGCACCTAACAAGTGTTGATGCAATTTCGGTGATGCTCAATAGACAGACTTAACACACTTCATCATTTTCGCTCTTCTTCACCTTCGCATTCACAACTACCTCATCAAAATCTCACCATCTTCAAAATAATTTCAACATATATATACTCGATCTATTTGCAAGCATCAATAGGTCAGCCTAATTAGATGCATTTCTTATTCATCAAAAATACCAACTATCGGCTACAAGCTTTCACAAAATCTTCCCAAATACAATTCAAAGTGCTCAACATGCTACATCATGTCGAAATAGACCTAAGATAGGTCACACATATATTTGCATAACAAAAATTGATTAACCATATCACAACTTATCCATGAAGTCGGCCATAAAGAGACTTAATTGAAAAAAGTAATCAACAGGATAATGCCAATACGTCGTACGAGCACTGGAGCACAAGAGATTCTGAACATACATTCTTTCAGCAATCATAAATAGTTTCCCAAAATTGCAAGCAATAAATATCAATTGCGGAGGATTGCAGACTAAAATACTGGAGGGTGTAGCTTGAATACCAGTTTAGATACTAGACCAAACTACCAGATCAAGTACATACTTAGACTTGTAGTCACAACTTGAATAACATGGTGACATCAATGACAACACAAAATTGTAGAAATGATCATTCTTCTTCATTCTTTCAACACTGAGAACCTGTGATGCCTCCTCTATAGGACCGAGCACATGAAAAGCCTTTTGTTCACCTTTTGTAGGTCCACAGAACTGTGACACATTTTGTTCAACTCTCCTCAAGATCGAGTACCTATGGATCCATCTCCTTTGCCTACACTTTTAGGTGTGTTAGATTGCGGTTTGCTTCCTTGATGATTTAGGTATACATTTCTTAGCTTTCACTCTACTTTATCGTGCATTCGCTGACACTTATGCTTGCTAATGTGGGGGAGAATTTTAATGGCATGAAGTTGTGCCCCTTAAAAATTCAACATTTATATAGTTGGCCTACCTTAGACAAATTAAATCCAATAATGCTATTACACGTCCTTCATTTACTTCCCATCCACTTAGAAGTTGTTTTTTGTGTCGATGGAGGGTATTTTGTCAGGGATGCTAGTGCGACACATGAACTTCTGTGTGGCATGTTGTTGTCCTAATAGGATTCCTAACCCTAGAATCTACAGAAAAATTAGAACTCTCCATTGGTGATGAAGTGTAACATTTCTGCTCCCTTGACCGACCTTGAACAACTCCTTTGCCTCCAATTTCATATTCAAATCACTATCTCCTTCATTCTTTCATTCTCTCTTGAAATCTCTTGATCATTCACATTCTTGGCAACTATCTCTTCACTCCTTTCACAACATTCTCACCACCATTGAAGTTGCAAGTTGATACACTGTTGGTTTTACTCTCCTTATTATTGAGGCAACATTGGCATCTACAAGCTTGCAAGCTCACTCCTCCCATTTTCCTTGAGTACATGTGGTTGAAGGTGATAACACTCCATTTCCTTTACTCTAGTATTATTATATTATTTTCATAGCATATTTTTGTTAGCATAGTGCTTAGTACTTTCATTGAAATATCTTTCTTTATCGCATTTCTCCTATCATTGATATTCTGGCTGCCCATGGAGGTGGGAACACCAAAGTGGGGGACTGACTGTAGTAGTCCTCTATACAAAACCCTAACATTTTTCCATCTTGTGTGTGTAAGTTGCTCGTTGAGTGAGGACTGAAGATATCAACTCATGGGTAGGAAGGTGCGCTTTCCTCACCCTCTTTTGTCAATTCATAGTTTAGATCAAGTTAAAGTATTCTTCTTGTTATTCAGTTATTTAGTTACTTTCTGCTTTTTGTTATTGCATTAAATCACATCTATTAGGTTGTTAGTAGGTTTCCTTAGTTTTTAGACTGTACTTTATGCTTTCTATTTGTATGGATGCCAGCACCCCACTAAGATGCCAATGCGCCGCACTGTCGTCTATGTCCCACACTATAGTCCTCTAGTAGTGAGCTACCTAAGTCACAGTCAGAACTCTAGAAACGTGCTCACCTGACTTCTTGAGATTCTCGGGTTGGCTAAAGGAAAGTGGCAGATTAGTTGTCCTTCCTTTTCACCCCTTTAAACATCAAATCTATCTTAAACAATCCATTGAGTTGAGGTAGTTTAGGGAAGCCTATTGTTCTAGACCCTCCCATGACCTGGGGTCCTGAGTAGTTGGTCCTGCTCCTTAATAGAGAATTACATTTTTTTTGTGATCTACCTTATAGTTCTCACTTCCTTATGGTTTTGAAAGGGTCATGTATATTAATCATGAAAAATTATTTAGTCAAAAAATTATTCTTGACTTTGATCACCTATCAAAATTAGTTGGAGAGTACATTCTCCATTATTACTCTACATGGGTTCTAGATCAAGTCCAAACCCCCAAAGGCACTCTAAGCATCTTTTAATATCCCCTTTCATTATCTCCACTTGGACACTAGCACTTTCACTTCATCCATATCTAATTATGTTTTCTATAAGAAGATTAAATCTAAATTTGATAAGTTGCTTTGGCACAAGTTATTAAGAACTCCTTTTTAGGGGCACTAATGTTGCTAACATTCCGTGATATGAACCTCATGGTGCCTCAAGAGGGGTGATTCCCTTCCCCAATCTTAGTTTCCTTTTTCTTTTGGTTCTTTTGACTATTTCTAACCTAACTCTATTCATCTTTTTTCCTCTTTTCCCTTTCTCCCCCAATTTGGGTTTTATGATTTTAGATTGTGATTGGTTTATTTCTCTTTCTGCTAAGATATCAACTTCCTCCATATCAAAATCGCTATCTCCATTTGAATTCTAGCTATGATTAGTAATATACTGAGGTGGCTCAGGGGTCAAATTTTCCTTATTTGTTAGGTTTTTGAGTATATCCAAAGAGTTTTAGGCCCATTTTAAATAGCATCACATTATCTAGTTCTTATCATTTTCATGTGTTATGGGGGTTAAGTTTTCTAGTTCTTTTCGTAGAGCCTCCACTCTCCTTATTGCTTCTTCTTCTAGGATAAAATCCTTCCACTTTTCACCTTCTAGTGCCATAACTATGCTAGGTTGTGGGTTTATCTTTCCTTCCCCATTTTTTGTTAATCCTTCCAAAACTTTAGGTAAAGAGTTGGGTCATGAATACTTTGTATCATGTTCTATGATCTCTCTAAATTTTTCCTTTGGTGCCATTGTTTTGGTTACTTTTTTTAAGGATTCATTCCTACCCGTCAATACCTCAATATTGTGTCATTCAATCTCTTCATTGCTTAGTTTTTCAACAACCTTATATTTCAATATTGGAATCCTATTTGACCTTTTCTTTAAACAAACATTAAATGTAAAATCTATTAATAAGCATAATTTGCATACTTCTAGAGTTTGTTCAATTTCAATTTTCTACCTCCATATTACTTTCTCATATATAATTTCTACTTGCTCTAACATTGAGGATACAAATCTTGTTTAATGCACTTTTAGACATACATGTCATAATCTCTATCTTCCAAGTTCTCATCTGCCCTAATAAAAGTTCTTAATTTATCTCCTATACATTTTAATGTTTCTAGCTCCCAACATTTCAAATGTAGAAGCGAATTCCCCCCATCGTAAGTCGCACCAATTTCTATTTTTTTCTGGTCAGCCAACCTCTGGCCCATTTCATGAAGAAAGGTAACTTTTTCAATTTAAAAACTGAATGACTAACTTATCATCCTTAAGAAAAAAGAAATGCATTGCCAAAGGGGTTTAGGTTATAAAGAAATATTATTTGCACCTATAGCCACATATTTTTGCTTTAGAATCCATTTGTTTTGCAGCCGTTTTGCTCCGAGATCTCCATTTATTCCAACCTCCATGATGCCCTCGATTTCTACTAAAGTTTTGGCCTCTATGTGTTTTCCTCCTATTCAAATCTCTAGATCTTGGTGGGGGATTCCATCGTCTCCCATAGTTGGAGTTGCACCAATCCGCACAATTCTTTCTGCCAAACCATTCATTCTTCTATTTCCTTTTGCCCCTATTGCCTTCAATCTTTCACGATTCACCATCTTGATTTTCCCGTAAATTGGCCTTTTACACTTTTTGTTGCGAGCCATCGACTAATACTTTAGTTTTTTTATTTTTTATATTGTTTAAAAAATTGAACCAGGGATGTACTCTTAGAGGACATGGAAATTCCCCACTTTATATGCCATGGGTAAAGAAAGATGCAAGATCTTGAGGATCTTTCGGTTGTTGACATAATAAATACCAATTGTACAGGGTTTGAATCTTGGTTGGTGATATTATAAGTAAGAAGCTCTACCATTATCTCATTGTATGATTATTTATTTGTTGTTGCAAAGAATTTTAGCAAAATACATGCTTTTATTTCACACATGAAGATTATTAAGGGAAAGAATTAATTATCCTCCACTACTATTTGGGTTCGTTTTGAGTTTTTGAATTTTTATCATTTTAGATATCTAAATTAATTTATCTCATTCAATTTTCATCCAATGCATTGTAAGAAAATGATATAAGATTGAAGACAATATATCTTGTCATATATATAAATACAACATTAGTACAAATATGAGAGGTAAAATAGAAAGAATCATGAGAGTTGGTATGAAAATAAGACATATTTAGAACATTCATACGATAGGTAAGTTCATTCATCTACTTATATTTTAATATGTTTAATAATATGAATGAGTGACTATAACAAGAGAATGAGGTGTTGGTTTAAACATTCACATAAATAAGAAACTATTGAAAATATAAGGAAAGAACATGTCTAGATGTAATATATGATAATAAACTTTAGACATGAGTATAGATCTATACATTTAATCAATACAAAGTTGAGGATAAGTTCCTAATTGTAAATATGGTATGATAGTACATAAATAAAAATATTTGAAAGTAAAGAAAATAAGTTAAAACCACTTAGATATAGTCAAATGAAATTAAAAGAGCTTATTTTTTCCTCTGTCAATTACATTATATTTCCTTGTTAGTAAAATGCTATATGGAAGAAAAAAATAGGGCATAAAAAGGATTATTATATCAAAGAATTCAATCCCACAAGGGACCATGAAGAAAAGGCTTATATAGGAGCAAATATCAAATGGAAAGCAAAAATGTTGATAGCTCAATTGCGAACTAGTTCACACCATCTTAGGTGTGAAACGAGTAGGTGGGTGGTTCCTAAAGAAGAGTGGGAAAATAGAATATGCCGTTTCTGTAACAAGGGTACAGTGGAGACAGAATGTCACTTTATCATAGAATGCTCAGCATATAAAGACATCCGAGCCAGCTATGGGGATACGGTGTAGGTTGACAATTTAAATACCTTGTTTGATGATTCAAGACTCGACAAAATTACAAACTTCATCATCAAAATTCATTGCAGAAGGGTTGATGTCGAACGGAGCCTCCATTTTGTCTAGGGCGGTGTTGTGGGTGGTTCTTGTGCTGCTCTTGGGTCCCATAGGCTTCTTTGGCCTTGTGGACGTCATTAAAATATTTCATTTCAGTGTTGATAAATAAAATCTCATTGAGAAAGAACAAAGCATGCATGGTTGATACATTAGCCTAAAGGATTGTATATACAACTTAGGTGAATCAAAATATTTAGGAGTAATAAATAGTTGAACAAGCTTGTTAAAATAGAGGAAATGTGCATAATATGTGCATTGATAAATCAATAAAACAATAAGGTGTACACTAAATTATTAATTTGTTGAATTTGTAACTATTAAGATAATTTCACTCATGTCAAGGTAGTTTCACTTGTGTCATAATGATTGTATTAATATCATGGAATTTTCACTAATATTAGTATGATTTTGACTTTGTTTTTTGTGGTACTTCAATGTTTTCTTAATGGTATAATGCTTTCACAAGAGTAAAATGTAAAAAATTAACAAAGTGAATATACATCTCTTCATTTATTTTGTACTTGAACTAATTATTTATCATATTTTTATTTAGCTTTTTATGTACATCATGTACACTTATTCCTTTAATTGATTTCTCACACTATTCTCTCTAAAAAATTCTAGAACAACACTTTTTTTTATTAGAATTGGTTGGCTTTTAATAATTTTGACTTAGGTATATTATTATATATATACCAAAAAATATGAAAAAGCCATAAATAAAATAAAAAATAAAGATCAACATAAAATATTATACTATAGAGAAAACTAATGTAATATAAAACTTCAAAAATAAGATCTCAATTTCCAAACCATTAACTCTATTTAATATTACAAGATTACTACTTTATAGATATATACATGCACACCAAAAGCATATCAACCATATTCAAATAAAATTGTCAATCTTTGTTCCATTTTTTTCTCTTTAACTAAAGAACTATAAGAATTTTATGTGATATACAACTAAAAAAATAGCCATATAACAACTATGTATATTGCAACTTCATATCTTATTTACAAACATCAAGTAGATCAAGTGGGCGATAATCTACCAAGTTTCTTTAATTTTTCTAAAAATAAATGTGTATTTGACTTCAACATTATTCATTTGCTATAGAGTTGATCTTAATCACTTCAATGAAAAAGTAAAAAATATTTTTACTCTTTTTGCAAATAATATGAGTGGGGGTGGTTTTGAGAGTGTTTGAAATATCATAAATCATGCTTCAACCGCATACAAGATTTATAGATTCCTAATGTTGTCTCTTCAATTTCTTATTTACGCATATATCCTCTTATCATAGAATCATTTTAGACCCATTCCTATCATTATTAAATCATATAAAAGTTACTTATATAAAATGTATTTATTGTTTATGCACTTATGTAATGTTTATTGTCTTAAAAATGAGGTGTTTATGAGCCAATATTTTGGAGTGAAGCATCTAGAAACTCCTTTCTAACATAAGAATTTTAAAGTATGACATATTGTTCATAAAATCATTTTTTTTAGGGATGAAAGGTTTGAGTGAACATATTAAGTGTATAGCTTATTAATCTAACATTTCTTTTTAAAATTTCTATCATGAAGGAGATTACAAATTTATTTTGAAAGTATTAGGTTTGGATTTCAACTCAATGGAAATAAATACACAACGTGTCTAATGTTTGAAACAAACATGCTAACTCAACCTGTGTCTAAATTTGATAAATGAAAGGATCATACTGTAGTATACGAATCCTAAAAACTAATTGAGATAAAATAATAATAATTGAAATTAATTTGATCACTTATTCTTTATTGAAAATAGCTAGACTCTAGATAATATTTTTATATAACAAAAAATTGATCCAATATTTTCATGAATTTATTAAAAATTTGTAAAAAATTATACTATTCAAACATCATTATTTTTCATTTCAATGGTGATGATAATTTAGATAAAGTATACCCTAATAAGTATTTGATGGAAAATCAATATTTCAATGTTCCTTATGCATAAATGCACAAGCATGATCCCCTTTTATCACTAGCAATCTCTACCATGTTAAAATGATAGTAAAATAGGCCAAAAAAGAAAACCACCATTAGGAACCAAGTTTTAATGCATTTTTGCAAATAAATGTTTACATTATAATAGTAAATATAAGTGTGTATCTTATAACCTATACAATAAATCTTTGGAGAACATATTGTAACTATTTTGAATAATGATTCAAATATATGATTTATTTTTACTAAAAAAGTTGGGAAAAATGTATATATATACATACCATAAAGGTTGCGTTGCTAAGTGAAAACATAAGAAGAAGCTCAAATTAAATTGAGAAAATATAAAATAAAATAATAGAAAAGGGTTGATTGACTTATTATATGACAATTCTACAAATAAATATATTACTCTATTATGAGTATATCAAACACTCTCTATTATTGCTCTATATATTTTCTCTACTTTTAGCCTCCTCTTACATTTTCCTAGACAATCCAATCTACTTGGCCATTTTTAATTTTGCATGTGTTCTAACACCTTCAATAGATGTTATTTTTATTTTTACTTTTAATTTTTAATGATAGATTGTAAAGTGTGATCTTAAATGTCAATATTAAAAATTGATATACTATTTTTTTTTTAAATTGTCAATATGGTCTCTTAAAATCAAATTATCCTAATAGTGTATCTTGTGTTGTGTGTTCATGTATATATGCTAAATTTAATTTTATAGTTAGATTATACTACATTAGAATTATTAATTAATTTTCTATTTTTGAGAAATTAACATATCACAAAAAAATAACTTGCTATAAAGCCAATAGTGAAAGTAAAATTTTAATGTGATATTGATCCTAATAAATTATGATATAATATGGCCAATATGAATATTCTAAAGTCAATATAAAATTCTATAAACATACGATTGATAAATAATGAGAAAGAACACACATGTGGGTGTAAGAAGATATTTTATTAGATAGTCTATATGAGAAAAATAATGTAATATAATGTGAGCATATTTCTTTCTTATTACTTCATTTAATCTTATTCCCTTTCTAATTAGGTTGATTTCCTATAGTTTAAGGATGCTATGGAATTTTATTCATCTATTTCCGTCAAAGAGCTAACTTTCAATCTTAGGACCTATAGATTATGGACTACTCACACATAGGGAGATTATGATAGAGGCTTACTAATCCGATGTAATTAAGTTTTTCTTTTTTTATGATTTAAGAAGAGTTTTATAGGATTTGGTTTGTGGTTATAGTGAATATACTCTTAAGCTCTTTTTAAGTATTTTTATTTCTAATATTTCACACATAGCATGAGGGTTAATGCCTCTTCTAATATATAGTTAGTGAATTCTAGTTTCAACCCGGGCCAAAAGAAAAATAACTATCATTTTATGCATAGATAAGGTGATAATTAAACTAGTAAAGTATTTTTCTTTATCATAACAGGTCATAGCGTTTAGAATAAAAATGACCTTTTATTAAATCAAGACAAGAACATATTAATTATTTAATATAAACTTATTGACAAGGTTGTAAAAGACAACTAAAATCAAATAAGAAATAAGCTTTAATTTTAATATCATAAAAACACTACTAATACAAAATGAAGTCCAACAAATAAGAGATGATAAGATATTCTAACAATAAAAAGGACTTTTCCAAATCTAATAGTTAAGCATCTTCTAGTTTTCATTTTACTAAATAATGTTTTTTTAAAGAAAAATATATGACAATAAACATAACCCATAAAGTTGTATGTGTGAGTACATCTCCACCACAAAATAATAGGCACTATCTTCAAAAAAGAAAATGTAATGTACTCCTATCAAATATTTTTGACTAAAGAGTATATTGAGATACATTTAATGAATATAGTAAAGCTATTGGTGAGTAAATATTCTCACAAAATAATATACATTATCTATAATGGAGAAATATGCATTGTAATGCTATCAAACTTTTTAAAATAAGAAGTGTATTAAGATGCATTAAACTAGATATAATAAATTTTAAAACATAAACTTAAATATCTTATTTTTGCAAGGATATAATTTTAATATATATAAAAATAAGGAATTAACATATTTATACATTCAAAAGTAAAATAAATCAAATTTATGTTTTGATGAATATTTTCTAATTAACTTTATTAAATAAAGATAAATAGTACATTATTCAAGAAAAAAGAATGGTAGAGAAACACACCTACAAATCCTAGGCTGGACCAACCCCATCAAAGACCAATAAATATAAATAAGATCAAATCCAGCAAAATCTAAACAACTAAAGCAAAATCATATATATATATATATATATATATATATATATATATATATATATATATATATATATATATATATATATATATATATATATATATATATATATATAAAAGGTGATAATTAAACTAGTAAGGTATTTTTCTTTATCATAATAGGTCATAGAGTTTAGAATACAAATGACCCTTTATTAAATCAAGACAAGAACATATTAATTATTTAATATAAACTTATTGACAAGGTTGTAAAAGACAACTAAAATCAAATAAGAAATAAGTTTTAATTTTAATATCATAAAAACACTACTAATACAAAATGAAGTCCAACAAATAAGAGATGATAAGATATTATAACAATAAAAAGGACTTTTCCAAATCTAATAGTTAAGCATCTTCTAGTTTTCATTTTACTAAATAACATTTTTTTAAAGACAAATATATGAAAATAAACATAACCCATAAAGTTGTATGTGTGAGTACATCTCCACCACAAAATAATAGGCACTATCTTCGAAAAAGAAAATGTAATGTACTCCTATCAAATATTTTTGGCTAAGGAGTATATTGAGATACATTTAATGAATATAGTAGAGCTATTGGTGAGTAAATATCCTCAAAAAAATAATATGCATTATCTATAGTGGAGAAATATGTATTGTAATGCTATTAAAATTTTTAAAATAAGAAGTGCATTAAGATGCATTAAACTAGATATAATAAATTTTAAAACATAAACTTAAATATTTATAATAAACAAGGAATTAACATATTTATACATTCTTTTCTTATATATCAGCTGCTTTTTGATGTAAAAGGTTCTGGACCCCTTCAAAACCTGTATTTTACCTCTAATCAAAAACATATTTATACATTCAAAAGTAAAATAAATCAAATTTATGTTTTGATGAATATTTTCTAATTAACTTTATTTAATAAAGATAAATAGTACATTATTCAAGAAAAAAAAGTAGTAGAGAAGCACACCTACAAAGTCTAGCTGGACCAACCCCATCAAAGACCAACAAATATAAATAAGATCAAATCCAACAATATCTAAACAGCTAAAGCAAAATCATATAATTTGAATATATATATGTATATCACAAATTCAATTTTTGAAACACGAAAGCAACAATTAATTACTTGAAAACCATCATCAACCAATAAAATAATTTTTTATTTTATTTCACTTTTCGGACTAAAACCAATTGAACATTGGTGTCCATAAAAATGAAACGACATGTACAAACTGAAACAAATGAAATCCTTAAATATTTGGCGTACCTGAAGTAATGCCAGGTTTTTACCACCTTCCTTGCATAACAATCAATTAGTTCGACAATGGCTTAGATTCAGAATGCCTTTAACTGGACTGGAGTGCAGCATTGCGAGTGTTATATATCATATTCTTCTAGCTTGAGCTTACTGTTATATGACTTGTGGGACTGGATACTGATATTTGAGAACAGTATCAATATCCTTCGAGACACAATCCCTAAATTTCAATATATCTGCCTCAGAATACCAAAATGTAACGGTACATATTATCATAGCTGCTAGATGATAACTTTATTTCCACAAGGTATACCAATAATGTGAACTGATGAGCCATACACACACCATATTAACTGTCTCCTTCTCTTTGTGGTAGGGCTACAGAGCTACTATTATTGTTAGTGCAGTAAAGTAGATCATTCCAATCCATTGACAATATATAAGTCTCATCATTGAAGGTATTCATACAAGCAGATTGGTGGTATCCTCGAGGAGACCCACAAGTCACAGTGGATGGAGAAAGCACTAGTGAAATATCATTGGGAGGGAAAGATGCATCCAATACTGCTGGCGTTTGTAAATTTGCAGGGTTCTGGAATTTTGTTGTCTCATAATCCAAAGAAAAATTTGGTATTTGAGAGGCATTATTATTAATACTAATGCAGTTGGGTGCCTGCATCTGAGAGATGTTCACCATATTCATGTTATTTGAACGATCAGTAAGAGTAGCCTCAAGCCTTTCCATGAGCTTCCTAAAAGATGTATTATTATCAGGCTCAAACACCTGCTGATCAAAGGGTTGTTGAATGTTTAGATGAAATCTGGGTGGATGTGTACTTGGATTGGTGTCGGCAATGGTGGGTAGTTCAGCAAGGGTAGTTTGTTCAAATAACTGGGGAGCTATTCCAGAGGTGAAATGAGCATAAGGCCAATTCATATTTATACTTTGATCTACTCCTGCTCTAGGCTGTGTCCCATATACACTTGTGCTGGCCTCTGAAGAAACGTACCTTTTTATGCCAAACATTTCAGCTTGTCTGGCTGCAGTCGCTGCAAGACGCCTTCCGTGTTGATCCTTGCGTTTCCCAAACAGTTTTTTCTTCAGTTTTGTGTTCCAGTAGTTCTTTATATCGTTATCAGTTCTGCCTGGCAAGTGGGCTGCAATGATAGACCACCTGCATGGAAAACAAGCCTTACATCTTAGACAAATGGTAAAATTTCACACTTAAATGAATAAATAATGGGTTTTTCCCTCTTTTCTTAAATGAGTTTCTTAGAGGCTGGTTGAGACATACTTGCTTCCAATACTACCGTAGAGGCTAACAATGATATGATCCTCTTCTTCTGAGAATCCTCCATGCTTTATGTTGGGCCTCAAGTAATTCAACCATCTGAGTCTGCAGCTCTTTCCACACCTTTTCAAGCCTGTGCAAAAGAGCATGGATCAATCATAACAATAAACACTGTGCAAAACAACCATATTTTATGAAGGAAGAAATCATAGAAATTCAAGATCTAGATAACAGTTTTCTCCTGCTAGATCTTAAAATAATGGAAAAGAAAGGCCATAGATAAAGGGCCATCATGATGTAAATCTATATCCTATCTATTGAAAACCATAAAAACCTTATTTAACAATAAAGCACATCATAACAAACCAAAGGGTACTTTTTTATATGATTTCCACAGAAGAAGAATACAATTGTAGAAGCAAAAAAACATCCATCAAGCTTAAATGAATTGGAATGAAAACCTAGATCTCATACACAACAAATACAAACCCTAATTAGATGAACAAATCCTGAAATTGTTGTTTTCTACATTAGAAACTTCATTCAACTATTCTCCCAAGACGTAAATCCTGAAATTCTTGTTGTCTACACTAGAAACTTCATTTCATCATTCTTCCAAAACGTGAGCACCAAACTCACTTCTAAAAAATAATAGTTTTGAGTGAATAGGTCGCCACAGCAACGATGATTAACTTCTGTAGACTTGTGACTCTTCATAAATTGTTGCAACACACAAGAAAGCAGTCCAGTACTCCTAACCTGGGTGAACCTGTAAATGAACAATAAAGTACCTAAAATCTCTTTAACATGAAGGATTTACATACCAACTTTTTGAGGAAGGGCAATCCAATTGCCTCCAGTTCCATTCTGTTGTATGTAGGTTTTGAGTTTAGAATCTTCTTCTGGAGACCATGGCCCTTTCTTCACGTTGTCTTTGTCACAGCATGGTGCTCTACCCATCTTTTCAGAGACGTTTCAGAACTTATTATAACCGCTAGATGATGAGTGGGTGCACAGATTCTCCAAAAATAACAAGAGTATCAGATCAGAAGGCGGCATAAAAGGGGTCCCCTAGAGATCCCTGAAGGATATAGATTAATGCAAAAAGACAACCTGTTTCTCTGGGTAGAGGTACCACTACATCCTCCTAGGTTTTCATTGCACGGTCCTTTCTTTTCTTAGTACGTGGACGTTATCTTCCCTACTTTTGTCTAAGGACTTTCCTTAGCTGACCATAGACCAGGCCCAAATCCCGAACAAATTGGGATGGTCCACTGAGCCTCAAATTTCCATGTTCATGCACTCTGCGCTAAATTCCGATTAGACCTCTGATGGATACGGTAAAGGAACCCAAGATTGATGGAATCAAAGCCCCCTAAAAACAGATATAGAGCGACGAAGCCTACCTGCTAGAGGTGGGCCCTATTGATTAAATTTCTATTTTACTGTCCTAAAAGATTGAAATACACATTGAAACTTAGTGTTTAACTGTTTGTCCTTGTTCTTGAATCTATGACACGTTAATGCTCTTCACTATTTCATGGTAGCATGATTTGAAAGTGGATTGTAAGGCTGTTTAACTTGCATATCCTCCCCATTGTCCATAAAGAGAAAATTAAATTAGTATTAATGTCTAGAGTTAATTGCGAAGGATAAAAGTATTAAAGATAGAGTTTAGTATACTTATTTAAAACAAGTGTTTATTAGGACTTTAAATAAAATAAAAAATAATAACTTTTTTCTTGTAAAATAAATTCTAATATGAATGTTTCTATGAGTAGGGGAAAGTATTAATTTTTTTTTATTAAAATTATGTGATGGTTTAGAATTGTTCAAGTATTTTATGTAGATTATATGTCAAGTTCACTACTTAAATTTAAGGTTTAGGTTCATATCATCAAACATGATGTCACATTACCATATTTATTTTGGATTGTCACAAAATACAAAAAAAAATATAATTTAATGTTATGCATTTATTGGTATTTTTATGTTCATTCATATGACAACACATAATTTGTTGTTCTTTGAATATGACTCATTCTAGAAAGTTCTTTCATTTAATTATTAGTACCAATAGTTAGCTTTAAAGAACTTTGAAGTCACAATTAATAGTGCTATTGCATTCAAATATATGATCTTTTCAAAACATCATATACACAATTATTTGGACATGTTCAATGACCAAGTACTTTTTTATATATATTACATTTATTTATTTTAGGTTTCAAAACCTTATGCTTGATGTCATCATCGTGTGGAAGCATTCTTCATTAGCTTAGTCTATTAAATAAAAAGCTATTAGACGCATGTTTTGAGTCTATTAGAGAATAGATTATATTAAATAATAATAATAATTCTAATGTTAGTAGTAACACCCTTTTGTTTTATTCCAATGACAATGACTAAATATGTAAATTTTCTTTGATGTATAGTACCAAACACTTTTAATCTCAATATAGAAAGAATGATCCTAATGAATATCTTCAATTGTCTTTAAAGAAATACTAAATCTTCAACATATCTCATACCAATAATAATATACCTAAACACAAAATGGGGGCCACCAATATCTTTACCTTCTAAAATTAAGTTGACATATTATCCCTCTTAAAATGAGATGATTTGTGTCAATCCTTATTTGATAATTGACTATACCTATCAAATAAATTTTTATAAAATCTATCTATCAATAACTACCTTTCAAATATTAAGACATACTTTATTTTAAAAAGAAAATACAAATACCATAATATTTATGAAAAAAAATACTTCTCAGAAAGTTAAAAAAGTTTAGAAGTCTAAAAAAAAAATCAGTATAATAGAATCTTTTCTAAATTTTAAAATAAAAATATGCCAATAAGATTATATGACCATCAAATTTAAGCCTGAAAAGCCAGAACGCATCTAAACCACACAAATTCTAAATCCATCGGTCAGACGGTATGAAAAATAGTTGGGAAAGATGTATCTCCATCGTATATTTGGAAGATGAAATACAGTATTTCTTACAGGTTCCAAAGTATGAATATTTCAAACCCGGTCACATCAAAATGACTGGATAGTTAGGAGAGGAGGATGAATCAACTCTCAATAATATTATAGCCTACCACCATAACTTAACATGCTCTTTTCCTTGCACTGCACGCAAAAGCTCTCCTGCAATAAATTACTGGAGCCTCTGCAATGTTTTTTCTTCACATTTCATCGACTCCCACTCCTTATTTTATATCCCCCAACTAATCATCTTTATTCTCGTCCCCACATTCCTAACTAATCGTATTGTATCCTCTCTGTTATTAGTTGACGCCATTTTCATAATACCTGTTACTATTTTCATATTGCACCATATCCATTATCACTTAAAATTCATTTTTATGTGAGAAATTGGAACATCAATCCATCCTAAAATCACTCATTCTTCCCCAAAGTTGGTAGAATCTGAATATAATTGTGGTTCTCTCTCTTCGTTGTTCATTCTTAGAAGCAAACCTGACGTTCTTCAACATATGATTTGATCATAGCTATAGACTCATAATTGTCTATGTACTGACGTAACAAAATATTATGAAGATAAAAGAAATACTGGAAAGAAGTCGTCAAAACATTTTAGTCAAATATCTCGAAGATATTTCACAGCTGCGCTTCGTTTTCCACCTATAAGCTAGAGGAAGAGAAGGTTGTAATAGCCTCGTTTCATGAGGTGGATAAACATATACCCACCTCACACATGACCCATATGAGAGTATGAATCTTAGGTTCAAATTTTTTTATTGAGAGTTAAAGATTGAAGGATATTTATTTCGTCAAAGGTATTTGTGGTGTGATTTTGACTTAATCCTTATATTTATCTCACCTCCAAATGTTTGAATCTTTGTGGATAGTGTAATCAAGGAATATATCATCACCATTACCTATTAATTATGCTAAAAAAATGAATTATAACTCTTTGATACTATTGACAATTTTCTTTTATACAACTAAAAAACTAATGGTATAATAACTTGTGTTCTCTTATAAGAGAAAAGTGAATGATGAACATCTTAAAGTTGGTGACATTGTTGTTATGCACATGCTTTATGAAATTTTACATTTTTTTTTTTATAGAATTTATTTCTTAATTGTTACAAAAATTAGGAGAGTTTCAATTGTATAAACATTTCAGATACAATTTTTTTTTATGATCAAAAGGTCTATATTCATCTCAAAAAAATTGAAATTAATCTAAAACATTATATAAATGTTACTTAAATTTAAATTAATTCATTTTAACAAAAATAAGATGATTATATATTAATGTCACCCTTTCTCAGTTACCCTTTTTTTATGAGGGTTACTAGTTCAATATTACATCAATATGATTGAATAGTCTTTTGAAAAAACAAAAACATCAAATGTTAAATATTTATTTATTGCAGTCCCTAAAATGATAATTATATGTCCAAGACTTCATCTTGTTCAATACATTTTCTAAAATTTATTTAATTAAAATTTTTATGAAAATTTCAAGAAACATTAAAATAGTTTAAATTTTAATAAGTGCTTTATTGTTACGATTATTTCTTAAGTTTTATGATTTTTAAGTTTATATTTATGATCATTTGAGATGTGATCTTTTGAATCACTAGTCATGAAATATGGTTGATAAAGACTGACTAAAAACTATGAAGAAAATGTAAAGCACAATTTTCCTATTCCAAACTACTACAAACCTCATATAGAGCTCAACAAAGGAATTCAAAACAAATACAACAAAACAAGTACTCAAAACAATGTTACCATAGAACTTCAATGTGATTTGATTTTCTCCAATGGTAGTTGGTAGATGGATGCTCCTTTTCTTGAAGATTGCCTATTTTGACAAGATATACTTAGCTCAAAGTGTGACAATTGAGAATAAGTGAGAATGTGCTTCTATTTATATATTTTTGGGAGATGCAATGGATGGTTGAGATTTGATGGTAAGATCAACGATGGAGGATGAGTGAGCGGATTTCCATAGGATCAAGAAGGGAATGGATGATTGAGATGGAGTTTGTTGAATTGTGAATGACTATGATGCACTTACTAAATTTGGCAAGTGGTTGCAACCATGAGAGGTATAAGGGAAAAGTGTATCTAGGAGCCCTTTATAAATGGGTTTGGTGGAGAGAATATTGTAACCATGAGGAAAAAAAGTTGTAGGTATCTTTTATTCTTGGGATAGTTGGAGGGAATATAGCTATAATTAAATAATAATAATAATAACAATAATAAATTATTTTAGTCATGGGTGAGGTGAAAATGGTTTTAAATTTAGTAATAATTTATTTGTTTATGTGAGATAAGATGGAAAGGGTATTTAAGATTATTTAATTAAGTGGGAGACATTAAGTGAAGGGGTCTTGTCTAGGTGATGTATTTAGTTGATTAAGAAAATGATAAGCTAAAGAAGTATTTAGGTGTCTACATTTTCCCCCTCTTTGATATAATTTCATGAATATGTGGTATAATGTAGCTTTAGTGGTAGGTTTCCATGGTCACTTAGGGGTGATGATGGAAGTGATTCCCTCGTAAAATATTTATTATGTGAAATGGAACCTAGGAAATCTCTTGAAAAGATAAAGGATGATAAAAAGATGTGCCATGACTGATAAAAGATTACTTGGGGTAAATCATGTGTGGATGATGCAAATGCCATGGATATAGATTCAATTATGGATAAGGATTAAGCATATTGGTTGATGCTTTTAAGATAATTAGATGATATGACTTTTTATTGCATGATTGCACATATTAGATGATGGGATCTCATAAGGATTGAGTGAAACTAAAATAACACATGATGTTTGTGTATGGATAGAGGATGGTAAATGGTAAAATGGATGATGGAGAAATGTTTTCATAGAAAATTAACGTGTAAATAGAAACCTTTTATTTTTTGTAGCACTTAGAGTTATACACCATGATATAATGGATCATAATGACAATGTGTTATCTGTATATGGACTAACATAAAATCAAAAAAGTTGTGAATAACATACTAATCCAAAAGACATGTTGTTGAGGCTTTCCATTATATGAAGGATGAAGGAAACCATGCTGGTGTGATAGATGGAGCACTAGTACTATAAGAAAAAATAAAGCACAAACCCATATAGAAAAGAAATCAATGCAAAAAACATTAGTTCCAATATCCAATGACATTTTGAATTCAAGGGTCTATGTGAAGATGGGATAGGGGGTGGATTAGTTGATGATGATTAGATTAGAGTTTTCCCTTCATCAAGTTATGAGTTGTGGATTTTATTGATGGGTAGGTGTAGGAAGTTGGGTCCACTTTTTGGCTAGAAAATGAAAGTATTTCTCCTACAAATCAAAGTTTGTCACAATTGGACTAAAAATTTGAAGCAATTACATATAAAATATTGAAAATGTCTAGTAATATGAAATGTAGGATTTTTGAGTCTAGCTTTTAAATATATCTAATTTATTCTAATACCTAGATGAAACAAATTAATTTAGTATAGGCTCATATAAAAACCATACATTAAAAGTCACTTTTTTAGGACCATACCATGCATGTGTCCAACAAGAATAATTTGACCTAAATAAAAGTATTTTTATAATTAATTTTGGGAAAACATGTGTATTATACTAAAGATTGATGAGGATATTTTGTTATAACCTTTGTCCAAATTATCTCATTATTAATTTTTTATTAGCCCTAATTATTATTTTTTAAAACCTTTCATGTCTAGCAAGCATAACTTGAGCTAAACTTATCATGAAATGATTTTTTCATTGTGTAAAGAATGAAGTCTAGATTGATTTTGTATGATTTAAAAAAAATCAAAAAATAAAAGTTATTAAAAATATTAATACTTGACATTTCAAGTTTATGGACCCATTTCCTCATAATTTAATTAATAAATACCAAAAACAAGTCTAATGATAAATCTAAAATGGTTTTTAATTTTTTCATAGAATTATAATAAAAAAACTCATCAGTTGTATTGTTATAGGAAAATTTTCTCCTATTGATTTCATGGAATTGTACTTGTAGGTCTAAGGCTAAGGGGTTGGTTTCCAAGCCTAAAAAAATATATATTTCAAATTTCAAAATTTATAAAATGTGTACCTACTCTAAATTGTGTACATGTTTTAAAAAGGAGTAGGAATATGTTGTAAGTAGGAATGCATACGTTTTTTAGAAATTTAGGTTTAGATTTTTTATCCTAAATGGGTACCCACTTTTTTAAATTGGTACTCATTCTTGTTGGGACATTTTTCTCGACAATTCCCCTAAATATGAACCCAACTTCTTGCTTCCACCCTAGTGATGATGATAAGATTGTTGATGATAAAAATGATGCATGGATGGTGTTGCTATAAATGATAACAACACAAATGGGTAATCCCACAATACTGGTTTACACATTTTGGCGAAACTAGACATTGAACTAATTTTTTTAACTAAATCTTCACTTTCAGGAACCTATAGCTACTAACCCATGAGGAATTTGAAGATGATGTGAACTATTGATTTGTGGCATTTTGTTTGTAGATTCTAATTTTAAAAAAAAAAGATTGGAATCAAATTGCATTTATTTTTCCATCTCCTTTGAAAACTAGTTTATAATAGTAACACCATTTTTAAATAGTGATGTTCACCATAAACAACTTAAATTTTTTCTATGAAGGATAAAATTATGTTATTTTTGAATTTAGCTTTGTAACCATGATATCTAGCATGTTCATTTGGTTTCATAGTGTTTTATTGAATATTTTTTTCTTAATTAAGTTTTGAAGTCAAACCAATTACAATTTAGACATAGACGGACTGTATACAACATAAATTTTTTTGTTTGTATCAACAAAAAAAATTGTTGGATCAAGGACATCAATACCTAGCACAAACATATTTTTCAATTTTTTTTATAATCTACTATTTTTCCACATGTGCAGAACAAAGATCTTGATTTTTAGTGAAAAACCTATGTTTAATTTGTTGGAAAAACAAGGACAAAAAATTGAGAGGGGGGGTGAATCAGTTGTCACAAAATAATAAACTTCTCAAACTTTTTCTTAAGTTAATCTCAGATCTAATGAATGGGCAATTAACACATCAGAGAGATAGAGAACACCAAGATTTTTTACATGGAAACCTTGTTAGGGAAAAAACCATGGTGGATGTTAGTCCACGATATTATACCCTATTAAAAGTATAATGAAATAAATAAGGGGAATGCACATGCATTTAGGCCCACTACTTAGAGCTCAATGCTCAATTACAGAAGGGGCTCACTGCCCAACAATACAAAATAGGAGTAAAATACAAAGGGTACAAACTGAGAAAATAGCTTCTACACAAGCCTGATTATAGCTCCAATTAAGCACAAAAACTCCTTCACAAACTACTTCACACTTTGCTCAATCTTATTCACACTTTGCTCTGCAATCGAATGATATTCACACATACACACATAGGAGCACACCCAACACACGAAGCACACTTTTCATTGATGAAAAAATCTCTCTTATATATCTACTACATGATATTTTATCAACAACTTAGTCAGCCAGGAAAATAAAACATATTTTCAATGTTGGCCCAAATTTACAAATAAATTTTCAATGTGAATCCACCAAGGTCGGCCACAGCATAGTGGAGACCCAAATTAACATCTCCAACACAAAAAGACACCAATTAATTTCACCTTGAAGATCCACAACACTCTACCACCATCATGTCGGCCAATAACATGAAAAACCAAACATGTGCAAAAAAAATCTTCGACCACGAGCACATAGATTAATGTGGACATACTACAAAGATAGAGCACGATCTAGAAAAAACCAAAAACATCAAGAAACAACAGAGAAATATCCGCAACAACTGAGATTACTAGAATCACATAAACTTCACTCAAGAACACTCACAAAGACCACATAAATACTGTCATACCACAACATGATCAAATCTATATGCGAACCTCTAAAAAATTTGGTAGATGATCTAGATACTCTCAAAAATAAACCCTTTAGTCCATAGTAGCTAAACTTCAATGTAAAGAACAAGACGCCTTCATGACTTGCATAATTCCACTGGGAACCTAGAACATTTTTACAATTTTCTCAATATCATCGACATATACAACCTCTAATACACCAAATGCTAATAGTGTTGACATCAATGACAACCACATATTAGTAACAATTCCACAACATCCAACAATCTCCCCCTTTGGCATTAATGGCAACACATGATGTGAAAAACACCATCAACCCAACACACTTGCTTTCCCTTTGGTTCTGACTCTTCTCCTCAATTTCTCTTCTCCCCTTAAAATGATTTTTCACATTGGACTTCTCCCCCTTTGACATCAATGGAAAAATTAACCATGACCTTTCCATACATGCGTTCTGAACCACATATCTACATATCTGACTACTCCCCCTGAGTAGCAGCCATAGAAACATCAATCCATATCACAATATAGCAATGTAGCTTACGGATTGATGCAAGTAAATGCATCTTTTAGTTCTTATCAGGAGGGGTAATTACCCTTAGCATTCCTCTGAGATACTCAAAAGTATCCTTCAGCAACAACTTAGTAAAGATGTCTACAATATGTTCTTTGGTAGGCACATACTCCAATCTGACTTCTGTCTCATTCACTTTCTCCCTCAAGAAGTGTAACTTGATTGATATATGTTTAGTCTTAGAGTGCAACACTGGATTATTTGAAATATTTATTGCACTTGAATTGTCACAGTATATGGAAATCGGTTCTTCATATACCACCCTAATATCTTTCAACATTTGTTTCATCCATATTACTTGAGTATAATTATTTATAGCAACAATGTATTCTACTTCAACAATAGATAGAGAAATGGAATTCTACTTTTTGCTCAACCAGGACACCAGCTTCTTCCCTAGGAAGAAAGCACCACCACTAGTACTTTTTCTATCATCTACATCTCCAACCCAATCCACTTCAGTATATGCACTCAAAGTGAGATCATCATCCTTTGGATACCAAAGTCCAAAGTGAACTGTTCCTTTTAGATATCTGAAGATTCTCTTGACAACAGTCACATGTGATTCTTTTGGATCAACCTGAAATCTAGCAACCATACATACAACATTCATAATGTCTAGACTATTCTAGGTTAAATAAATCAATCCACTGATCATTGACCTATACCTTGTTTGATTTTCCTGAGGAGAATCATCATTCTATGTTAATTTGCATCCAGTCACCATGGGAGTACCAACAGGCTTTGATTCTTCCATCCCAAATTTCTTTAGTAGCTCTCTCACATATTTGGACTGAGATATGAAAATTAACTTGTCTAACTAGGTAACTTGCAATCCCAGAAAGAACATCTCTCCAATCATACTCATCTCAAATTCATCCTTCATCTCATCAGCAAACTTCATACATAGATTGTCATCTCCTCCAGAAATGATGTCATCAACAAAGACTTCTATAATTAACTCTTTATCATGATTCAATTTGAAATATAAGTTGTTGTTAGTAGTACCTTTAGCAAATCCAAGCTTCAGTAAGTATTTGTCCAATCTAGCATACCAGGTTCTAGGGGCTTACTTAAGTCCATATAGAGCTTTCTTCAAGTAGAAAACCATATCTTCCTTGTCAGTTAGTTGAGATCCATCTGGCTGCTCAATGTATACTTCTAGTTCTCCATTCAAAAATGCCAACTTCACATCCATTTGATAGATTTTATAGTTTTTGTATTTAGCATAAGCAAGAAATAATCTAATAGCTTCGATTCTGGCAATAGGGGAAAAAATTTCTTCAAAATCAACACCTTCCATCTGAGAATACCCTTTACATACCAATATTGCTTTATTTCGGACCACTTCACCTTGTTCATTCAGCTTGTTCCAAAACAACCATTTAGTACCAATCACATTTTTGTCTTTAGGTCTGGGAACTAGTGTCCATGTGTCATTCTTTTCAATTTGTGTCAGCAATTCCTTCATAGCTTCCATCCAATGTTCATCTTGGTAGGCTTCAGTGAAATTTTTAGGTTCAATCTTAGAAATCAAGCAATACTCGTCTACAATCTTTCTTATAGCTTGCACTCCTTTATTCTTATCTCCTATAATTTGAATTTTAGAATGATTTAGCTTTACATACCTTGGAGTTTGAGAACTTTCATGATCTTTTGGTTCTTCTGTTCTTTCTTCTGTACTTGCACTTATCTGTGCTTCCTGATTTATTTGATTCACCAGAATGAAATGAGGTTTTTTTACCAGAACATATGGAATAATATGAAGTTGATTTGGTGTCTGAACATTTTTCCCTTTGTTTGTATTGTCTTCATATAAATAATATCCACAATATTTGGATGATTTAGTAGAATGCTCATCAACTCTTAACATTTGCACTCTCAACCATCTTTCTCAATCTTTTGTTATAGCATCGGTAGGCCTTGCTTTTAGTAGAGTAACCTAAAAAGATTCCTTCATCACTTCTTGCATCAAACTTTCCTATATCATCATCTCTTTTTATATAACATTTTCTTCCAAAGATCTTGAAATATTTAACAGTAGGCTTGTAACCAAACCATAGTTCAAAAGGGGTCTTACTAGAATTACCATTAACATTTATCCGGTTTAAAGTGTACACAGCAGTGCTTATAGCTTCACTCCAATAGTTTTGGGGCACATTTACTTCTATCATCATTATTCTAGTAGCATCCAAAATTGTTCTATTCTTTCTTTCTACAACTCCATTCTATTGAGGGGTTCAGTGTGTAGATAACTGTCTTCTGATTCCATGTTCTTCACAAAAAGAGTTGAACTCCCTAGAGGTGAACACACCACCTCTGTCAAATCTCAAACACTTGACTTTCAGACCTTTCTCATTCTCTGCCATAGCCTTGAAACTTTTGAACTTTTCTAGTGCTTCACATTTTTCTCTTAATAAGGAAACCCATATCATTCTAGAGTAATCATCAATAATCAACATAAAGTACCTTTCTCCATGAATACTTCTGACTCTAGAGGGACCATAGAGGTCAGTATGTAGTAGCTCCAACAAATCATTTGAATGAAACTATTTTCTCTAGAAGGAGACTCTAGTATGTTTACCCATTTGACACTCCTTACAAATTGTGTTAGTAGGCTTCACTAACTTAGGTAGATCTCTTACTGCTTGAGTGGAAATTCCTTGACAATTTTATCAAAATTTACATGACACAACCTCCTATGCCACAACCAAATTACATCTACTTGAGAAATTAAACAACTCCCACTAGTAGTATTCAGGTGAAAAATATTACCTTTTGTCTTTTAACCTGTAGCATTCATATTGCCAAAACTTCCACGTATCTTGCATCTTCCATCTTCCATCTTTGAATTGTAGATCATAGCCTTTGTCCACCATTTGTCCAACACTCAAAATATTATGCTTCATGCCTTCAACATAAAGAACATCATCAATGTCATCCTTACCACCAAGACATATAGAACCTCCGCCACAAATCACACCAGCATTGTTGTCTCCAAATCTTACAACACCACCATCATACTTCTCTAGACTTACAAATTTGTTCTTATCACCAGTCATATGAAGTGAGCATCCACTGTCAATAACCCACTCATCCTTTTCTTCAACTTGGGCTGCAAGAGCTTTCACATCTTTAGTAGATCCAGTAGTCACAAGACTATTCTCAATAGTAGCAATGAAAACCTATTCATCTTAATTTCCATTATCTCTATTAGAATCATCATTAGTCACTCCTTCAACAAAATAGCATTTCTTTTAGAATCTAGATTTGTAAGGCTTAGATCTAGGAACTCTTTTAGGACATCTTGATGCAAAATGACCTATTTTACTACAAGAAAAACATTTAATAGGTAACACTCCTTCATACTTACCTTTTCCTCTGCCTTCTTTCTTTACAATCAATGCTTCCAATTCTTCTACCTCTATTTCTTTATCTTCAAGCTATTTCAGTTCTTCATCATACTTGGAAATCTTTCTAGAACATTCTCCTAGACCATATCTTTGCTTGTTACTTTCAAATATAGTAGCCTTGAATGTAGATTCAATTTTCAAAACAGATTCACAAAATTTATTTTATTCAAAAGCATCAAGCTTACCAACTAGTGTGTCTCTTGACATCTTTGTTACTGATCTGAGCTCTTCAATAGTGTGATCCTTCACTTTGTAGGAGGTGTTAGCTCTCAAAAATGTAGGCAAGATGCCTCAAGAGGCTGCCAATATCTTGATACGCTTTAGGGTAAGAGACAAGGTTGGAAGAATTCAACCTTCTACTTTTTAGGTGCTGCAAAACCTGGGTGGGTGTACCTCTCTGAATAATGCAAACTTAACTTGTAATCAATCTTCTTATAACAACTTATTCACAATGGCAGATGGGAGTGAACAATTATAATTCAGCTTGAAAATGGTAACAATACTCTAGTCTAGACTCTAAAATGCTCAATTTTAAAAGATGTAAAGAGAATGAATGAATTCAAAATGATAAAATGCAGAGACTAGTGCCTTATTGGGTATGCGGAGTCAAATGGAATCAAATGAGCAACACTTTTTGGAGAAAATTCAAATTATCTAGCATATATTCTATTTACAACTTGTATAAACATGCAAAACTATGACTACTAAGCTCTACTTGAATAATCCAATTGAATCTCTCTGATTACTGTGATTAACTAAAAGGATTTAGTCTTTACTTGAAAGAACCAATCAATCAATCACACAAGTACAAAAAATGTGCACTGATAAATCGAATACAAACTTGTCATATCAATTTAAACAACCAGAAAGAGTCCATCTTGGAGATATCTTATCCATACTTTCATCAAATTCAACAGATAATTGAGACCAAAAATGTGTAGCAACATCAATTAATTTTCATAAATACCTCCGATTTGAAAATATGCACCATAGTCTCTAATCTGATGAATTTATAGTACTGTATCCATCAAAAATTGCCTACTGTATATTAAAATAATTAATAGCTCCTCATAATTACAATTGCAAGAATGCTTATTTATACACAAGAATTTGGAGAAAATGATAAAATGAGAGAACATGTCGACTTAGCACAAAAATTGAGCTCCAATTGAGCTGGAAAGCAACGGCTCTTAGGCAGATACATGTCGGCCTCAATGTTTTGTATTTCTATTAATCACCTGTGAATAGTTGGCGAGACACAATATATCATCCTACCGAAGGAAATTCAATTGTTAGACATTTGGGCATGCACATGCTGCTATCACTGTGACTTATCACTCTCGGGGAGATGTCATACAGACTTCAATTACGTTGCACCAAAACAAACTTTTCCTTACGTGCTTTCCTGTCGCTGAGACACATGAATATCTCTCGCTGATGAACTCCTTTAGCCATGTTCATATTCATTGTAGCTCATCCAAGTCGTGGAGACATCCTGTAGATCCCTTTATGTTTTCCCGAGAGCACCTTTACCTTTCGCGTTTCGCTATGACTTAAAGTTCCTCTTGCCGACGAGCCCATCATGTATATCGTTGTAGCTTCCATCGATCAGAGAGACCTCTTGTAGATTATCCGATGCTTCACCGAAGGTCTTCAATTATCCCCGCGTCGCTGAGACAAGGCAACACCTATGCCGACAAGGATCTACATGTTTTTCATTGGCGAGACCGGAGGTCACTCGCCGAGACCTCGTGCCGATAGCACTAACTCCTACCGATATTCATTTCATCCTATGTACATCACCAAGACATAAATACTTTCTTGCTAAAAGCCACAATAAAGAAACCTTTGAAGCTCCGTCGGTGAGACAAACCGAATTAGCTATGAGATATCACCGAAACCTTATGTTGGGCTGAAGTGAGCACAATGCAAAAGTCGGTAAGACAAGCAAGGCTCGCCAAGACATGATGCCGATAACCCATAGCCTTTGCCGAAAAGAAACCCATATGTGAAGTCGGTGAGACATATTGTATTCACTAAGACCACTTGCCGAAACCTGTAACCTACGCCGAAGGGACCCACAGTGCACCTATCGCTGAGACATCCAGAATTTGGCAAGATGCTAGCTCGACTGCCAAGACAAATGTGAATAGAAACCACCACGGTCGCCGAAACAATAGAAACATCTTGCCAATAGGCAACATACATTTTCTAGCAGAAAAATGGATTGGAGAGACCCAAATGCTTTCACACCGAAACACCTAAAACATAAGATATTAGCAGAAGAACACAGTGGGTCAAGGAGACAATGGGAGACCTATGCTGAAATGAACGAGAATGTAAAATATGCATGACCCAATAGATTCAATGGGACAATATGGCAAAAATGGGTGAAATATGCATACGATAGGACCAAATCTAGAAATTTATGAGTGAAAACATATGTAAAAACATCAAATTTTTACAGTCCCAATAGTGGCTCTGTCTGGGGATGAATGATTGTGAGATCATTGCAAGGATCCAAAATCTCTGATTAGTAGAGTAGACAAAAATGATGAACCAATGAGCAGCAATGGAATGAATGATAATGGAAATGAATGCAAAGTGGAAGTGAATGCAAGGTGGAGGTGAATGGAAAATGACAAAATCCTAGACTACTGTGCATGGTAAATAATTTTAAAGAGGATACACAGTGTTGTCCATGCACTAGCAACCCTTAATCCTCTGTGTTGCTCAAGAGAAGAAAAGCTTCAAGAATTTCCCATGAACAGGAAATTCCTAATCTTCACCAGCCATGTTTTGTAGATAATATGAGTCTTCACCCTTCTTTCCAACAACAACAAAAGGTCCTAGCCAAAGAGCTTCAAATTTACCATGCTTTCCTTTCTCCTGACACCTTGCATTCCACATCAACACCAAATCATTCTCTTCAAACTTTCTATTATTTGCCTTCTTGTCAAATAGATACTTCATCTGTGCCTGTAACTTTATGTTTTGACTTTGGGCCTCTCTCCTTACTTCATCCAGTTCAGTAAGTTGCTACATTCTGTCTTCCATGGGTTCAAGAACTTCCAAATCTTCCTGTAAGACAAACTGATAAACTGGTAACAAATTCTGCAGAGGCATCCTGGCTTGTGCTCCGTATAGTAATTCAAATGGAGATTTTCCAATTACCTTTTTCATAGTGATTCTATCAGCCCACACAGCCAAATTTAACTTTAAATCTCAAGCCTTCTTGTTCCGTCCCAACATCCTCTTTATAATCTTCAAGAGACTCTTATTGCTAGACTTTGCTTGACCATTGGCTTGTGGATGATAAGGAGCTGCATAAGAAATAGTAATGCCATACTTATCAAAAAATATTTTAAATTCATCTGACCTGAAGCACATCCCATTATCTGTGACTATCCTTAATGGTGTACCAAATCTGGTGATAATGTTGTCCATCAGGAAATTTGTTACAACTTTACTTGTAGCCTGCTTGGTTTGGATTGCATCCACCCACTTTGTAAAATAATCAGTGGCAACTAGTATCCATCTATGTCCTCCACTTGACTTCTCTTGTATCTCTCTAATGAAATCAATTCCCCATTGATGGAAAGGGGCATCGACCTGCAAGGGTCGAAGTGGCAGAGCACCCTGGTACTTCAACTTTCTAGAAAAATTTTGGTAGGCCTCACATCTTCTCACATGTGTAAAAGAATCATTAAAAACCTTTGGCTAATAATAACCTGCCCTAAGAATTTTGTGTGCAGTTGTCTTTACTGAATAGTGCCGTCCACAAACTCCTTCATGCATTTCATTTAAAACATGTTTGGCCTGTGATTCATCCAAACATAATAACAATATGCCATCTCTGTTTTTCCAAAAAAGATCTCCATCCATGAAGACATACTTTGATGCCTACAACTTCAAAGTTCTCTTTTGGCTGTCACTCAATCCATCTGGACACTTCATATTTTTAAGATAATGCATAACATCAGTATACCAAGGAGTTTGTTCAATACTTGCAATTGCAGCCTCTTCTTCAACATTGCAAATCTGATTTGCCTCAATATTGGTTTCTATCATCAATCTAGCCAAGCCTTGGCCTCTTACCAGCTTAGTAATCTGCATCTCCATGTTAAATTCTTGAATCTTGTTGATCCATCTGCATCTTTTCCCTGTAACTTCATATTGTGTTAAAATGTATTTGACAACAGCATGAGTGACATAAGCAATCACCTTTGCTCCAACAAGTTATGGTCTAAATGATTTTGTGGCCTTTACCAATGCAAAAGCCTATTTTTCCATTATGTCATACTTCAATTCAGACCCCTGTAATGATTTACTAAAGAAGGACATAGGTTGTTCATGACCATAATTATTCTTTTGTAACATAACAACAACAATAGTATGCATTGAGGCAAATGAAAAAATCTGAAAAAGCTTTGTAAAATCTGGAGACTTTAGAGCAGGAGCCTCTTTGATAGCCCTTTTGATAGACATAAAGGCGTCTAAAGCTTCAACAGTTTAATCCATTTTTTTTCCTTTCTTCAACATTTTTGATATGGGCTTAATGATCTCATCAAAATTAGAGACAAATCTTCTGACAAAATTAATTTGACCAAAGAATGATTATATTGCTTTGATAGTTTTGGGAATTGGAATTTTATCAATAGCTTCCACCCTCTCAGGATCTATTCTAATTCCCTCTTTTGAAACAATATGCCCCAAGATCTTACCCTTTGTGACTGCAAATGACACTTCTTTGGATTTAAACTAATACCATATTCAAGAGCTTTAATAAATACCTTTTCAAGATGTTGCACATGATCTTCAGCCTTCTTCGAATAAGCAGTGAATTCATCTTGATACACCACCATGATAACTTTAATCAAATCAGTAAATGCTACGTCTATGGCTCTTTGGAAAGTCGCTCCAACATTAGTGAGACCAAATGGCATTCTTATGTATACATATGTTCCCTAAGGAGTTGTGAATGTTGTCTTGTATTGCTCAGATTCCTTGACTTTAACCTGATTGTATCCAGAAAACCCATCCATCATGGATAGCAATTCACACCCTATCACCTTATACAATATAGCCTCCATATTGGGTAAAGGATAATTATCTTTGAGAGATGCCATATTTAAATTCTTGAAGTCCACACATAATCTAATATCACCATTCTTCTTTCTCATAAGAACCAGACTTGAAACCCACGTTGAATGTCTGATTGGTTTAATAATCCCTCCATCCCCGAGCTTTATCAATTCCTCTTGCATTTTAGGTTCTAGGGTTGGATTTATGGGTCTTTGCTTTTGTCTGAAAGGCTTGGCATCTAGCTTCAGTGGTATTTCATGTTGAAACAAATCTTCCTTGTACGCTTTCAGATCCTCATAAGACCAAGAAAAAAAATGCTTGTATTTTCTCAGCAACTCTATCAGCATTCTTCTAATTACAGGGTTGATCCTCTTTCCAATGTATACCTTTCTTGGTGCTATCTCAGTCCCCAAGTTGACTTCTTCAATATCTTCTCTTTTGACTGGCATTTGTTTCATTAGAGACCTATCATTTCCATCATACAGCCTTTCCAATGCCACTAAACCCTTGGGCAGTTTATTTGTTTTGAGCTACAATATTTCCTTTCCGAACATTGTTTACTTCCCATCCACTTCTTCAACGAAAGCATTGAAGTCAATTTCCTATGTCTCATACTAATCTATACAATTGAGGAATTTCAAAAGATCAGTATCATCATTGAAAACTTGCCAGTTATAGATGTTATCAGGCACAACAAGCCTTGTCTTAAACTCAATCTGCGATACCCCAGCTAATGTGATGTCATCTCTTTTTAGTGCCACATTTGCTAAAAAATTAGCCATTATATTCTTTGACCTATCAATCCACTCAATTGAAAAAGCATCAAACAATTCAATTGTATCCCATACATCATTCCTATATTGGTTTAATCTTTTGTGCTTTGCTACATATTTTGATTTGATTTGTGAAACAACCAACTCAAAATTGCTCAAAACAGCTAGCAATTAATCTTATGTTTCACAACTATGTTCAAGCCTGTCAATAAAGCTTCATACTTTGCCACATTGTTTGTACATTCAAATGCTAACAAGAATGAATATTTAAAAATAATACCTTCAAGTGAAACAAATACAATCCCAATGCCATTACCTTCTTGGCTGCATGCTCCATCAAAATACATCTTCCATACTTTATTGTAGCTTTGTGCCACATGCTTTTCAATTGGATCACTATTGGTTAATTTTGGTTGAGCTGGTTCAATTTTAAAACTTCCAAGATCAACATCACAAAATAATTAATCTGATCTTGAGGTACACAGTCAACAAGCTAATGCATTCTTGGTTCTCTATACAATTTGACATCTCGTCCATTCACTGGAATAGTAGCATAAGATAAATCAAACTGGACAATTCCTCCAACTACTACTATCCACTGTCTTGACAGATGCATCCCAAACTAAGGAGTATCAATCACTGTTATATCTATATTATAAGCCACCTGTGGATAAGCAGCTAGTTTGACTTCAACACCTCTCATAATGCCTACCATAGGTATAGGTATGTTATCCATTGCATAGCATTTCCCTTCACATGTATCAACACACAAGCCCAGCTACTTCATAACACCTACTGGCATAATATTTATAGCAGCACCAGAATCTATCATACAATTCCTTAGCAACTTATTATTTATAAGCAATGTGGTGAAGAAAGGATCCACTTGTGGGGAAGTTGTTAAAACTTCACCTAGATAGACCTCTGAATTATTTATCTTTTCTTGCCTATTGACTTCTTCAGAATTCATATGTTTTTCATTCCCATTTGTAATCAATTGAACAACATTATCTCTTTAATTCCTTAATTTTCATCAATTCAAGTAGTGGAATAGACATTTTTACCTGGGACAATGCCTGTGCGAACTCAAAAGAGGAGCTATCCATCTTAATAGTCTTCTTCAGTTCTGGCACTTCTCCTTTGCTTTCTTCTCTTTTTTCTTACTATGTTGATCAGACTTTTGCATTTCCTTGTGTAATTCTGCAACTTTCTGCTTTTGGACAAACTTCTTTTCAATTTTATCATGCTGCTTGTTCCCTGGCTTTTTTATAGTTTCCTGTGTTTCCTTTTGATCTTTTACAAAAATTCCCCCAGGAACTCCATCTAGCTCATTCACTTTTTTGTTTTTCAACCAATATTTACTCCTTGCATCCTCAACTACTGCAACAGTTATTTTGTCCATTTCATCTTAGTGAGTCTCATTACATTGCATTGAATAGGTGTTTCAATAAGATGTGGCTCTATGTAGTCTTCACCAGAATCATAAAAAATCTAATGTTCAGTCATATGGACATTATACTTCTGATTAGAAATGTCATACTCATAGCCTTCATCCTCTAAAGATGAATATCCCTCCTCAGCATAGTAAAAAGTATTTGAAGTTAAGTAAATTTTGTGATCTTCTTCATTATTCTCCATCAACATTCCCTCTTCTTGTATCCTTTGAGCTACAACACAATAGTCTGGAGAATGTGGCTGATTAAAAAATTCACAAAAATAATTATTACTCACCATGTAAGTTCCTTTCTTGCTCAATGGATCAGGAGTCTCTTTGTTTCTTGGCTTGGCTGTTACAGGTTTCCTATCTTTCCAGTTTGTTTTGTAAGGCATATCATGCAGCCTCAACCTTTCATTTTTTTTCTCACTTCTGTATGTATTCTCTTGTCTGTACTGATAATTATTTTGTTGAGGAGGCCTCGGGTTGTCTCTTTCATTAGTTATACTAGCAGCCTTCCTATTATTTTCAATTGTCAATGCAATTTTCTGTGCTTCAGCCAAATCTCTTGGAGATCTACTTCTCAGTTCATACCCTATATTGGGATAAAAAGCATTTAAATAAACACTCAATGCAACAGAATCTGGCAACCTTGATCCAGGAGGAACTTTAGTATGCAACTTGTTGAATTTTCAATTGAAATCATAAATTGAATCATTCTGATTTTTTTGAATTCTCATTAATTCATGAAGAGCTGCATCTAGAGCATTTTGATTCCTGTATTGTTCTAAGAATTTGTCTTGAAATGCTTGGAAAGAATTAATTGAGAATGATGGCAGGCTATTGAACCAATCCCTGGCATCTTCAAGAAGTGACATCATAAAAAGCTTCATGTGTAAATCTTCATAAGGCATGTCTATGTCCTAAATGAAAACATTAAAACTCCTTAAATGTTCCTCAACTGTGATTGCATTACTCCTTGTAAATTTGGGCACCATATTCCTCCAACTACTATCCATAGGGTAAGGATATAACTGAAAACCAACTAAATCAAACTATCTGATCATGGTTATATGCTGGGGAGGGGGAGGAATAGGCAGATGCTGATACAGATGCATGTGATTATTGTATTGTGCATTATGATGTGGGATATAATTCTGACCAGGAGGTGGATACATACCTGTATGCTGTATAGGAATGTGAGGTGGACGATTTGGCTGCTTGTAGTGATTCCCTATCTGATTGTGAGGAGCATTTTGTTGATTGGAAGGCCCTGCACCATGATCACCTTGCTTGTGAGGCATAACATACTTTGGGCCACCCGCTGTTTGATCAACAATTTGGGCTTTCTGCAATTTATCCTCTAGTTCCTCTATCCTCTTCTCTTTTAGTTCCAACTGTGCTTTTACTTCATCAAAAATTGAGAGCTTATGGTTTCCTCTAGGAGTTTGGTGATTACCCTCCATCCTCTGATCATATTCATGTTGAATTCTGATCCATTTAGCTTCTAATCCAGCTTCAAACTCAGCTTGTTTTTGAGGATCAAGAAAAAGAAAAGTATTTATTTGATCTTCTGGAGTACAAAGTTCTGCACTTGAATCATCTCTCCATGTATCATAGCCATTATACATTTCACAAGGTGCTCTTGGTTCCTTACCTTTTTTTGTTATGCGCATGTCCTCACCTTTTTCTTTTTCCTTATCAGCTCTGTCATCCTTGTGTGTCCATTTACTACTACCAATAGGAGCTCTAGTATGACATCCCCTGTACTGAGATATTCTTCCATTCATGATGAACAAATCCAAATATTTCTATCAGAGTCGCCACTCACTTTTATCAAAAATGAGAAAAATATCTGATACTTCTAGTTCCCAGTGGAGTTTGTGCAAGATTTCTGACTCTATAGTTTAGGCTTTGATTCTGATTGTTCCCCAGTAGAGTCGCCAAATTTTTAGCTCTCAAAAATGCAAGCAAGATGCCTCAAGAGGCTGCCAATCTCTTGATATGCTTCAGTGTAATAGACAAGGTTGGAAGAATTCAACCTTCTACTCTTTAGGTGCTGCAAAACCTGGGTGGGTGTACCTCTCTGAATAATGTAGACTTAACTTGTAATCAATCTTCTTATAAAAACTTGTTCAGAATGGCAGATGGGAGTGAACAATTATAATTCAACTTGAAAATGGTAACAATACTCTGGTCTAGATTCTAAAATGCTCAATTTTAAAAGATGTAAAGAGAATGAATGAATTCAAAATGATAAAATGAAGAGATCAGTGCCTTATTGGGTATGTAGAGTCAAATGAAATCAAATGAGCGACACTTTTTGGAGAAAATTCAAATTATTTGGCATATATTCTATTTACAACTTGTATAAACATGCAAAACTATGACTACTAAGCTCTACTTGAATAATCCAATTGAATCTCTCTTATTACTATGATTAACTAAAAGTATTTAATCTTTACTTGAAAAAACCAATCAATCAATCACACAAGTACAACAAATGTGCACTGATAAATCGAATACAAACTTGTCATATCAATTTAAACAACCAGAAAGAATCCATCTTGGAGACAGCTTAGCCATACTTTCATCAAATTCAACAGATAATTGAGACCAAAAATGTGCAGCAACATCAATTGACTTTCATAAATACCTCTGATTTGAAAACATGCATCATAGTCTCTGATCTAATGAATTTATAGTACTGTATCCATCAAAAATTTCCTATTGTATATTAAAATAACTAATAGCTCCTCATAATTACAATTGCAAGAATGCTTATTTATACACAAGCATTTGGATAAAATGATAGAATGAGATAACATGTCGGCTTAGCACAAAAATTAGGCTCCAATTGAGCTGGCAAGCAACGACTCTCAGGCAGATACATGTCGGCCTCAATGTTTTGTATTTCTATTAATCACCTATGAACAGTCGGTGAGACACAATATATCATCCTATCGAAGGCAATTCAATCGTTAGTCATCTCGTGTGCATTCTACTATCGCTGTGACTTATCACTCTCGGGGAGATGTCATACAGACTTCAATTACGTTACGCCAAAACAAAATTTTCCTTACATGCTTCGTTGTCGCTGAGACACACAAATATCTCTCACCGATGAACTCCTTTAGCCTTGTTCATATTAGTTGTAGCTCATCCGGATTGTCGAGACATCCTGTAAATCCCTTTATGTTTTCTTGAGAGCACCTTTACCTTTCGCATGCGTTTATGACTTAAAGTTCCTCTCGCTGACGAGCCCATCATTTATATCGCTGTAGCTTCCATCGATCGAAGAGACCTCTTGTAGATTATCCAATGCTTCACCGAAGGTCTTCAATTATCCCCACGTTGCTGAGACAAGGCAACACCTATGCCGACAAGGATCTACATGTTTTTCATTGGCGAGACCGGAGGTCACTCACTGAGACCTCGTGCCAATATCGCTAACTCCTACTGATATTCCTTTCATCCTTTGTACATCGTTGAGACATAAATCCTTTCTCACCAAAAGCCACAATAAAGAAACCTTCCAAGCTCCGTCGGTGAGAAAAACCGAATTTGTTATGAGATATCACCGAAACCTTATGTTGGGCTGAAGTGAGCACAATGCAAAAGTCGGTAAGACAAGCAAGGCTCACCGAGACATGATGTCGATAACCCATAGCCTTTACCAAAAAGAAACCCATATGTGAAGTTGGCGATACATATTCTCTTCGCTAAGACCACTCGCTGAAACCTTTAACCTACGCCGAAGGGACCCACAGTGCACCTGTCACTAAGACATCCAAAATTCGGCAAGATGCTAGCCCAACCGCCAAGACAAATGCTGATAGAATCCACCACGGTCGCCAAAACAATAGAAACATCTTGCCGATAGGCAACATATGTTTGAGCACTAGCAGAAAAATGGATTAGAGAGACCCAAATGCTATCACACCAAAACACCTGAAACAAAAGATATTAGCAGAACAACACAGTGGATCGGGGAGACAATGGGAGACTTATGCCAAAATGAACCAGAATGTAAAATATGCATGACCCAACAAGAGGGAGGCAAGGATTTGAGTATCTTAACTATAATTTCATCCTCATCTAGGGAACCACCAACACAGGTAATACCCATCACTATTTCATTTACTCTTTGCATAAAAGAAGAGATATTTTCATTTTCACCCATCTTCAAATTCTCATACTTTCCTTTCAAGCTTTGTAGCTTAGCCATCTTCACTTGTGCATCTCCTTCATAGAAATTTTCTAGCTTCGTTCAAATCTCATGAGCTATTTGTAGTCCTACCACATTTTCCATCTCTGAATTTGTCATAACACTCACCAAAGCTTTAATAGCCCTGATACTGTTTTCAACATCTTTGTTCTCATCAGCAGTGAAGGGACCATTATGAGGAATAACATATGGATCCTTTGTAATCTTCCAGTAGACTTCACTAGTACACCTTAGGTGGCATTGCATCATGACTTTCCATAGTGAGTAGTTAGGTCCATCAAATCCTGGACTGTCCTTCTTGAATGTTGCCATCTCAGATCACCTCAAGCTTTTAGACTTCTTCAGAGGAACCTGCTCTGATACCAATTGTTGGAAAAACAAGGACAAACAACTAAGAGGGTGGGGGGTGAATTAGTTGTCATAAAATAATAAACTTCTAAAACTTTTTCTTAATTTAAACTCAAATCTGATGAATAAGCAATTAACTATAAGTAATTAACACATCAGAGAGACAAAGACCACCAAGATTTTTTACGTGGAAACCCTGTTAACGGAAAATCCATGGTGGATGCTAGTCCACAATATTATACCCTATTAAAAGTATAATGAAATCAATAAGGGGAATGGACATGCATTTAGGCATATTACTTAGAGCTCATTGCTCAATTATAGAAGGGGCTCACTTCCTAACAATATAGAATAGGATTAAAATCTAGAGGGTACAAACTGAGAAAATAGCTTTTACACAAGCCTGATTACAGTTCCAATTAAGCATCGAAAACTCCTTCAAAAACTATTTCACATTTTTCTCAATCTTCTTCACACTTTGCTTCGTAATTGAATGATATTCACACATACATACATAGGAGAACACCCATCACACAAAGCACACTTTGCACCAATGAAAAAATTGCTCTTATATATCCGCTACATGAGATTTTATCAACAACTTAGTCGGCCAAGAAAATAAAACATATTTTCAATGTTGGCCCAAATTTACAAATAAATTTTCAATGCAAGTCCACCAAGGTTGGCCACAACATAGTGGAGACCCAAATTAACATCTCCAACAGAAAAAGAGCCCAATTAATTTCACCTCGAAGATCCACAACACACTACCACCATCATGTCGGCCAAGAACATGAAAAACCAAACATGCGTAAGAAAAATCCTTGACCATGAGCACACCGATTAATGTGGGCATACTACAAAGATAGAGCAGAATCTAGAGACAACCAAAAAAATCAAGAAACAATAGAGAAATATCTACAACAACTAAGATTACCAGAATCACACAAACTTCACTCAGGAACACTAACAGAGACCACAAAAATACTATCAAACCACAACATGATCAAATCTATACATGGACCTCTAAAAATTTTGGTAGATGATCTACATACTCTCAAAAATAAACACTCTAGTCCACAACAACTGAAATTCAACATAAAGAACAAGACACCTTCATGACCTACATAGTTCCACTGGGAACCTGAAACACTTTCTTTTAGAATTTTCTCAATATCCTCGACATATACAGCCTCTGATACACCAAATGCTAATAGTGTTGACATCAATGAAAACCACATATCAACAACACATCCATAGCATCCAACATAATTAAACTAAAAAAAATACACAATAAAACCAAAATATATTACTACCATCATCTAGTTGGGTCTGTGAAGTTGATTTGATTTTCATCTTCAACCCAAGCTTAGAAAGGAAAAATTTTGTAGAAAATTTCTAGAGGAGAGGCATAAGGATAAAAAGGGGGGCTTCGAGCAAACCCCCCTTTGAGCGAACCCCCCTAGACTCCTTTGAGCAAAGGGGGTTCGCTTGAAGGGGGGTTCTCTCGAAGCCCCCTTTTTTGTAATTTCCCTTTGTTTTCATTAAAAAAATGTGTAAAAATTGGGATGACATCACAAGGGAGTTCACTCGAAGGGGTGGTTCCAACAAACCCCTTTTTGGGTTCATAAGAACCCCCCTTTGAGCAAACCCCTAAAAACCCTTTTTTTTCTTCATAGCATTTTTGCACCCAAATATTAGAAACAATATATCTTGATGATGATAATTGGAATAATTTTAGATTAAACATAGTTTTTAACAAGATAAGGAACAAATATAATGAATTTCTTTTGGATGTAGGCAAGATTTTGAGTAGGGTATGTTTGGATTTATGTGCTTACAATTGGAAGTACTTTGGAGATCATGTTATAGATTGGGAATGTGTTTAGATATGTTTTTAATTTTATTTGTCATCTTGATTTTGGAACAAATAGCAAGGGACATCTTAATCCTAGAGCCAAGGATGAAGTTGGTTTGGATTGAATGGTTGATGGATTGGATGTCATGGGGAGGATATGGATTGATGAAGGGATTTAAGTGGAGATATCCAAGGATTACATCACATAAGATTAAAAAAATTTATTTAAGATAGAGGCTGGGTAGTGCTATGTAGGAATTTGAGTGATGGTAGATGGTGTGTAACCAAAGGATTACTCTGTTAATATTTTCCAAAGTATGCATTAATCTTTTCCCCCTAATCTTTGTTAAGATCTTAAGCTAGGTAGGTAATATAAATGAGGAATGAATAAATAGATATAGTGGATCAATTGGTATGATGAAATGACATTATAGGAGGGATGGGTATGGTGAAATGGATGAGTCAACTTGTCCCCAATTGTGTGGTTCACATAGCTGCTTAGTTTACATATGATAACCATAAATGGGTTTTTGTCATGGTAGTTACCCAATACACCGCAAGAAGTGGTTTTCACCATTGGATACATTATTTCTCTTGATATTTTTTCAATTGTTTATTTTAATTTAATTTTATATTTTTTTGTAATTTTCCAATTTTGAAATTTTGAAATTTTAGACTTATTAAATTTTTTGAACTACTATTGATTTTTTTTAGGTATCATGTGCATGGATGTTTTATATAGCTAATATAAATTCTTTGATTATAAAATGCTAATAATATCCTACTTAAGTACATAGTTGTGTTGTTAGGATCTTTGTACTGATATACAACACAATTATGATGATCTTTGATAGTTTGGTTGGGGTTGTCCAAATATAAAAATCTTGATAGAGTGTCATCGTAACTATTTTGGTAAAGTGTTACAACAAGAATTTGATATATTCTAGGTTTTTGGGTTGTATTTAGGATGAAGGTGTATTTATTTAGATGTTGGAGTTGGGAATGGGAATTTGGAATGCTGATTTGATAGGTTGGAATTTGGAGGTGGGTGTGTGGATTGAGGTATTTAATATTTGGATTGGAATAAGAGATTTTGGAATTGGGATTAGGATTAGGATTGAGACCAACAATCTATTTGGATTCTAATTTTTTGCATGATAATTGTGAAGGTGGTACACACCTATTTATGTAATTGTGACATTTGAGTAATGGATTTCCTTTTATGAATTTATTTTATTGAATTCATGAATTTTATTTTCTTTGTGTTTCATATATATATATATGAAATATATGAAAAATAACAAGGTTTTTGGAAATGTATGAGTTGATGGACAATGGACCTATTTCTCACTAGTTTCATTCAAAATGTAGGATGTAGAGGACAAATGTGAAAACTAATAGAACTAACTATCAAAATGAAGATCTAGAAAGGTGAGAATGATGTGCACCTACCACCAAAGATGCTTTTCCAAACCTCACTAAGGACTCATTTTCCCTATGGTGAATGGGTCCTAGCTAGGGTTTCTAGAAAATGCTTTTTGAGTTTTGTTTTGCTTAGTCTACACCTCCAAATTCCAGGTGTTCATTTTTGGAAAGTTAGAAATAAATTTTATGGAGGACTTTCTATGATTTGACAACTTTTCTTGCAACTTTGATGAATTTGCAACTTTCTTTTTTTTGCTCTTCAAATGATCTTCAACCTAAAATATGCAATCACACATCAAAGAGAGAGAAATATTGTTTGTTAGGTGAATGGGGATTTACCTTGGTCAAACCCTGCTTTGGTAATTAAACCTTGAAATGAAATGAAACATGAAAGAAGGAATGATGAATGAAGAATAGTATGAAACAACTCACCAAACCTTATCTAAACCTTGTATAACAAATCTGTAAACTAGCATGAAGTGGCCTTAATGAATGTAGATCTTGATCATGAAACTTGATGTGAAATAATGTCCTTGAATTATTACATAGATCTTGAACTCTACATCACCATATTAGCTCAAACAACATGCAGGATTCAAGAAATCTTTGACATGACAATGGAATATTGATTGCTGCAATAATCTTCTATAAATCTACCCTTGAATTCCTTGAAATTGCTCTTGAATGATCTTGAAGTGTTCTTGTGAAATTACTCTTGATTGCTTATGAAATTCTAAGATCTTAGCTTGAAATTCTAAGATGAACTTAGTGAAATAAACTTTTATTTATACATATCTTAACATTAATTCCCAAAATTTAAATATCACAAGCCGATGTTGAATTATAGATTTGAAATCATTAAAATACTACCAAAAACATATTTCAAAGAAGGGTTCTATGTCTAAGTGAGGACCCATTTTCCATAAGGAGAATGGGTCTTAGGCAACTTACCTAGGACACACATCAGATAGTGTTAAACATTATGTAAAAATAGGGTCCTAGATCTAAGTGAGGACCCATTCACCTTATGGAAAATGGGTCCTAGGTCACTTACCTAGGACACACATTAGACAATGTTAAACATTATGTAAAAATAGGGTCATAGGTCTAAGTGAGGACCCATTCCCCCTATGGAGAATGGGTCCTAGGTCACTTACCTAGGACACACATCTTCCAAAGTTAAGTATTGTGTAATGGCATTTATGAATGGGTAAAAGCACAAAGTGTCACACTTTTAGCCAACTTATCAGTACAATTGAATTTAAGTATTTCTAACTAAAAAAGAAATTTGGTCAAATATATGATCTAGTAAGATTCATTCTAGCTAAGTTAGATACTTCCACAACCTTTTCAACTAAAATTGTTGGCTAAAGATATATAGAGCACCACTTTGATGCCAATTTTTTTTAAAAAAAGTTATTTGAAAAACTTGATGCTTCAATAACTCCTAATCATGTAAATAACATTTTTTTTTTAAAACATAAAAATACCCTTTTGTAGATCCATAAGTATAATTTTCAAAATATATTTATTTTAATAGTATAAGTAATATTTTTTACTAAAGTAGGTTATAGGGACAAATATTAGGTTGATTGATTCAGGAAAATGCAAACTTATTAAAAGTTTTAAAAATATAGATGCATAGCGATTTTTAATACACCACATTTTAATATTTATTTAAAAATATATATTTATCAAAATTGGAAAAACATATATCCATGCACTAAAGTTTAAAGTTATAAATACATACAAAAAATTTGAAAGAGAAAAAAAAAATTACTATAAAAAGTTTGACATCTCATGTAACGTCATTTTTTAGTATTTTATCAGCAACTAAATTCTAGTGTTAATTTATTAAAAACTAGTTTAAAATAATTTTTAATTTTATTTTTTAAAATAAAAACATAAAATATACTAAAAAATACACATTTTACTAGTTCACATCATTTCAAAATTCAAAAAATATATGCCATTTTTTAGTGATTCAAGTTTAAAATTTGGATCAATGTTGGTTATTTCCTTTAAAGTGTGACACAACTTTGTGCTTTTACCTGTGTTAGAGTAAATAGGATATTTACCCATGCTTAGGTTTACTTAGGCATGATTATGCATTTAATTTTCCCAAGTGGTTTTAACCTGTGTGGGTAGTTTTCCCACTCGTCCCATTTTTCTTGCCTTTAAAAAGGCTATGCATTGTGTAATATAATCATCTCATATTTTTCCCTCTTCTCTGGTGAAATAGCATACATTGCTTCTCTCGTGTTTTGTGGAGGATGTATTTGCAGATGATTTTCTTGGGTTATTTGATCCAACATGGTATCAGAGCCTGCTATCTACAACTCCTTCCTTGAGAGTTTTAATTAGAGAGTTTTGAGATTATTTTTTCTAACATTTGAAATTTTTCAAACTTCAAAATTGTCTTTATTTTTTATTATTATATTTTCTGTTGCTATCGTATTGGAGTGAGGGTCTTCTCAGTTGAATTCTTCCTATGTCGTGGCCTGATTCTATGCTAGGTGTGTGATTTAAAACCAAATTTTTGTCTTTGAAGCCTGATTCTGTATTTGAAGGCGATAGAGAGGCCTATTTTTTTGTATTGAAGGTGCGAATTTTGATTTGGAGAGGATTTTTTTCACTGGTGCATGTTTGAATTTATTGGAGGCATCAGAGGCTACATGGGATATCTATTCTAGAGGTTGCATTTCAACCTTGGCTAGATGTGATTTTCTTTTTGGTGGCCACAAATTGGGAGTAATTCTTTTTTTTTGCTGGGTTGCATTGATTCCAGTTAAAGGTATTTGCATTTGTAGTAGGTGGCATGATTTTTTCTTATTGCAGAGGAAAAAAGATTATTTCTTACAAGCCGCACAACCCATCCTGTGGTCATGATTTATGTATTTGGAGGTCAAGATTTATCCACAACTCGTGAATTTTTCCAGAGGAGGGCATTTTCTTGTTCATTGGTGGCATTTTTTTTCTAAGGTCATGATTTTCTATTGAAGAGGCTTCTGTGAGGTAGCATTTTGGTGAATATTACTAGAGACTAGGCCGTGATTTTTTTTCTTGGCATTCGAATCCATTGAAAATCATTGATATTCATATTTGAAGGGCAATGATTCTGAAGAGGTCACAACGTTTCCTCAACTCCACCGCCTTTTCTCCATTCATTGTGGTCACCATCAATAGGGTCGTGAGTCTGATTTGCTACTCAAAAGGGACATTTTTTCTACAATCCCAATTTTGTGCATTCCAGTCACCATTTGTAGTAAGAAAGGCATGATAGAACTAGATTTGCAGTGCTATTTCTCTGCTGTGCACTTTGGTTTGATCTACTTTTTAAGTTTGTAGCTGGCGAGAGTTTACTTCAAGTATTCCTGCATTTGAATGGTTCCCATATTTGATTTGGTGTTATCTAGCCATTTTTTAAAAAAATTATATAATTTTATAAATTTTTCCCTAAATATTTAGGGTTCAAATTGTTGTGCACCAAAGTGAAGGTGGGCCCCCTATGTTTGAAGTTGTCCTTGGGAAGCATTATCCCACATTGGCAGCGATAGATTAGTTTTTGCTCTTTAAATAGAGTTGTAATGTCTTTTACTATTGTGAGCAAGTCTCACATAAGGCCATCTTGTTTTTGTGCTTGGAAAGTGATTTGGCTTGGTGATTTGGTGTGGGAATCTAGTAAGGTGTTTATGGGTATGTGCGTGGATCATCATGGAAAAACAAAGCCCTTTAAGTGGCTAAAAATTTAGAAAAATCGAAGTTAAATAACTTGTAAAAAATTGAATAAGTTATCTATATTATTTCAAAAATATGTAAGAATATAATTTGTAGCAAATTGAATTTAGTTTCAAAACTACTAGGTTTATTTTTTAAAAAAATATCAATTTGGTGAAAATTTGAAATTTCAATGTAGTAGTACTTAAATTTCAAGGAAAAAATAAGAATTAGGTGTTTGTTTGACCACCCCAACCACAATAAAATGGTAATACTTGTTTATAATATTTTAGATATATAGAGGACTCCATGTTCATGTTATGCATATTTTTGCACTTTTTCTAGGTAAATAATTAATTTATAATTTTTTATTAAGCAACTTTTTAAAAAATATAAAACTCAGATAGTTCCGACCACCTTAACTTGGTCAAAACTTCACAATTCAATTTTTTCTTTTTTTAATCCCCATAGTATGCCAAAGCATAAAATGTGACACATGTTTTAGATTCAAAAAATGATACTATTTGAAAGCTATAGATGTTTTTGAATCAGCATTAATCGTGACTCTTTAGTCGCATTCAAATAGAAATGAATAATAATTATTTATTTAATTCAAAGTAAAGCATACTTTTTATTGTTGGAAAGATGAGCATCTCCTTTAAAAACCCTTTTCGTTTAATCAATTTTTGGTAAAAAGAAAGTCACCAGCTACATACCCTACACATACCCATCATACCGCCACCTTTTGGCCCATCATGATCCTAAGTAATGATACCCTTATTTTTTGTCTAATTTTTTTTTAGATTCTCAACCCTTTTTTGCATTATTACTTCCTAAAGTATTTTTTAAGGCTTCATTTGCAGTATTTGGGAGTTTCTAATTGTTGTTGAAGGTTAATGTCTTTGTAATCTTGGAGATTTGTTAGTTGATTATGGGGTTTTCATTTCAACCTATTGTGATTATGTTGAAAAGGGGAAATTATAAACAATGGTGAGATTGTATCATAAAACATCTTAGATGGATTCATTTGTTGCCACATTTATATAATCTTTTTCCCCTTCCTAGTATTGATAGTAAGAAATTTTCATGGAATTGCAAAAGGGATAATGTCCTAGGAGTTATTGCAATGCATATTGATGATGCCACTTTGAATGCTATTGATCATTTTGAGCGTCCTCATATTCTTAATGGACTAAAATTTGGGAAATACATGGAGATACTGAACTCAGCTATTCCCAGATGATCATGTTTCAAATTGTCTTGTGCCTCTTCATTTTTTAGATAAGATACCCTATGATCTCGCTACTATGCAGGATTTTAAAGTTTTGGAATACTTTGAATCTTTAGATGAGGATGATGAGGATTCTTCAGATGCTCCTTCTTCTCCATTAGGGACAATTGATGTACCTTCACCTTCATTGATTCATTGTGCAGATTCATTGATTGAGGCTCCTATCATCCTTGTTCAGCAAGACCTTACATCTTGTGTTGATGATTCATTACAACAAGTATTTCATTGTCTTCTTGATTGGGATTCGTATTTTCCAAACATTGGTTCATTGTTTGTGGAATCTCACATTTATGACTTGGAAGACACATTTGAGGGTATGTGTTTGTGCAAGATCATGATGGGCCAAAAAGTGGCAATATGATGAGTATGTGGCTAACATTTTGTATACCCAAAATTGATGAAGACAAAAAGGGTTTCTAAAGGAGATTCTCAGCTTTCCACCAATATAAATTATGCTTTACTTTGAATTTAATAAATAATTATTATTGATTTTCTATTAGAATTACGACTAAAGTACTAATTGATAGGCTGATGGAAAAAAATCTATAGCTTTCAAATGGTATCACATTTTTTGAATATGAAACATGTGTCACATTCTATGCTTTGCATACCTTAAGATTAAAAATGAATTTCATTAATTTTTTACCATGTTATATGGTCGACATATGAGTTTTATATTTTTAAAAAAGTCAGAATAAAAATTCATAATTAATTATTTACTTGGAAAAAGTTACAAAAAAATATGCATCACATTGGGACGTAGGTCCTACTCTTATCTAAAATAATATAAAAAATATTATTATTTTATTATGGTTAGGGTGGTCAGACAAACACGTCTTATTTTTTCCCTGAAATTTAAGTACTACTGCATTGAAATTTCAAATTTTCACAAAATAGATTTTTTTTTCAAAAAATCCTAGTAGTTTAGAAACTAAATTCAATTTGCTACAGATTCTATTCTTACATATTTTTGAAATAATATAGATAACTTATTCAATTTCTTACGTAAAGTTGCATAACTTTGATATTTTTGATTTTTTCACCACTTGAGGGCCTGCTTTTTCCATGATGATCCTGCACATACCCGTATATCCCTCCTATTTGATGATAGTTGTGGTAAAACTATTGTCACTCCATCTCAATCTCTAGAGAATGTTCAGAATCAGTTTCCAATGGTACCTTGTTTGTCACCTCCTATTGTGATTGGGCATGTTCTTGATTGGTCTATGGCATCATCTTCCAAGGTCTTGGTGACACATGAGTAGATTTTAGTGAAATCATCATACATCTTCCTGATTCTTTCTTTCAATTCCTATCTGAAATGGGAAGCATTCCTGCATTTGTATTTGGTTTTGTTTCTTCCAAAATGGAGAGAATTTGTTTGTGGACATTGGATTATATTCTGTATTCAAACACTTACCATTTTTGTAGGTGATTACACATTGTGTGGGGGATATATAGTCTATTTCTTTCCCTCTTATGGTGGGTCATTGGTTGTATACATATGATGTATGTTGTCCTTGGGGGGTGTGATTGAGTCCTCCATCCATGCATCATTTTTTGTTTTTGTTTTCTCTCTTTTGGAGTAGGGTTTTTTTCCCATAGGGTTTTTCTCATTTTCTCCGGGTGTGAGAGATTGCATTATAAATAGGTACCTAACATGGTTGTGTATCCAAGACCCATATTGCATTTTCATTTTTGCATAATAATCTCCCTAAGTTGCACTTAAGGGGGGGTGTTAGGGTAAATAGGATATTTACCCATGCTTAAGTTTACTTAGGCATGATTATGCATTTAATTTTCCTAGTTGGTTTCTTCCCATGTGGGTGGTTTTCCCAGCTATCACATTTTTCTTTCCTTTAAAAATATTGTACATTGTGTAATAATCATCTCATATTTTTCCCTCTTCTCTGGTGAAATAATGTGCATTGCTTCTCTCATATATTTGTGGTGCATGCATTTGCAAATGATTTTCCTAGGATATTTGCTCCAACAACCCGAATGTCAGGTTTTATCCCTTATAATTTTAATTTAATTAGGCTTGGATCTAAATTAAAGGGAACAATTAAGGAAAATTAACCTCAATTAATTAATAAAGCCCTAGGTTAATGTGAAAGTGTAAAGGTACACCTTACAACACCAAAAAAATGGCACAATTAAGTCCATTTAATTAAAAAGGACACTAAAGTTAATGTGAATATGTAAAACATATTACAACTCTAAATTAAGGCATAATTAAGCTTATTTTATTATTAATTATTCCCAAATTAAGTGTGAAAAAGGGATACTTTTTCCTACACTACATTTTGTCCCCACTTTAGTGAGAGTATGATGCCATGTCAAACTCACACTAAAGTAGACATCCAAGATATGTATGTATGTAGCAATGACAAAGACACATAATCATACACTATCAAAGACTAGGAAGATCAAGCCTAGACTGTCCAACGTGATGTGGAGTACATCTAAGCTATGGGTTTGTGCTCACTCTATGGTAGCAAAAATTTAAGTTGTCCACTAGGTGGGTCTTCCAATAAAGTGGCTTAGTGAGAAAGTCATGCTAGGTCTACAGGCTCTCACCATACAATGAGAAATTCATGCCTCTATGTCAACTTCTCATCATACTAACCATACCAAAGCTATCCTTTTTGATAAATCCAATAAGTTTCAACATGGAAAGGTTCCATAGGAAATCAAGGTGTGTTATGCTAGGTTCCCTTGAATTTAAGGTTCAGGCTTCACAAGGTTAGCAAGCTGCATTATGCCTAACACTTATGAACATTATGTATATAGGATTTTGTTTAAGGGAGCTTGCTTCATTCATGTAAGTTCTTCTTTTTAGAGAACATCGTGCCTAATGTATCCAAGAGAGGACAAGTCAACCATAAAAGTTTTGCAACTTAGGGAATGTAGTGCATCGCATCACCACTAAGAGGAAAATTTTATGCTAAGAAATATTGCACTCTTGGAGGACATCAAACCCAATTACACCACTAAGAAAAGGATGCATCACAAAAAAAAAAAAAATCTCACCATGGAACATGAGAAATGTTGAAAGATATTGTCGATGTATGCCCCCACTTTAAAGTAGTTGCTAACACCATTATTGTGAGCAATTAGATTAAAGTACTTAGTGAATGTTTAATCCTAAGACATGAGAGCTTCCTCGGAAATACCTATGCCAAGTCATATGTTTCCAAAATAAAACTACGTCATTAAAAAGGAGGGAGGGGTTGCCCCAAAAATACATAAGGGATCTATTTATTCAGTTCCAGTATATTTTTGCTACAATGTTGTTATAGAGCTCATAAATGTCATCATTCCCCAAATACTCATAGAATTGGAAGAATGAAACAAAGAGAGAAAAAAAAAAAAAGGAAAAATGTTTTTAGGTTAACATGGAAGAGACCTAAATTTCTTGATGCCTTGCATCATCCCCAAAAGGAAAACACAAGACAAGCGAAAAAGGTAAAATATTTACGACATAGAGAAGAATATAGGCACATATAGAGGAATGCACAAAAAGAGAGAGAGATACATCAAATGAAACAATACGGGGGATCAAATTATGCACATGAAATCACATAAATAAACATGAAAAAGAAAACAATGTGAAAGACTAGTAAGGAAGATGTGAGTCAACCTATATTAGGTTATCTGCATCCCAATCTTGACCAGCATATATGGAAGATAGACAACTAGCCAAAGGGAAAAAAAAAAAGTGTCGAACTAGGACAAGCACCAAGTTCAACACTATTATCATCATTTAAGTTCATGGAAGAAGAGAACAATGAATTCAACTCATTATGCTCTTGTTCATCAATCTTTGCAATATCAATGTCATCATCTAAATTAATCACAATAGGAGGTCGAATGAAAATGTCTCTGAAAGGTTCTTGTTTATGTTGTGGTGAGGTTATAGGGTCATCATGCATTGTTTTAGGTAAGTTCATATTTTTATTTTTTGTGTTGTTCTTTTCTTCTTTAGTTTGTAACATACAAGCAATAGCACGACGTATATGCCTACATTCTCTAGCATTTTGATTTCATTTCAATTTGTTGTCAATTTGTGATTGTGTATGAGAGGGTTTGTCAACCATAGGTTTATTTTCTTCCCTTAGGGGAGGAATATGAGGAACCATGGGAGGTTTTTCAACCACTTTCTCTTTGGATTTGTAAACTTGTTTGATTTTAGGAGGCACAACACGATTGATTTGATTGTCTTGTGGTCTCTTATAGGAAATGGTAGGATGATTTTTTATAGGTTGCTCTTGGATATTTGGAAGGGCTTTTGGTTCAATCATGTTTCCATCTAGGATAGGTGGCTCAATCATGGGTTGAGGCATATTTCCAAGGGATAATTTTGCTACGTGCTTTTCCTTAAACTTTTGATTTGCTTTGAAAATGTAGTCCTCATGAGGTCTAATAGGTTCAATAGGCTTGAGAAAAAATAAATCCAATGAAAAGTTCCCATGGCAAGGCACAAGATTAAAGCCACTATGTTGTATGGTAAATATTTCATTTCCAAAGGGAAACTTCAAACATTTATGCCCAGCCGATGGGACGACATCCATGGAGTGAAGCCATGGATAGCCTAACTTCACACAAAAATTGTTCTAACAATGGGATGATAGTGAATGAGTCATTTAATGTTTTTGGTCTGACCTTTAGAGGAAGATTTATTGAGCTAATCACAGGAAAAGCAAAACCATTATGTGTTTTGATCCATGCTTGCGGTCTTTCATATGTATCTTGATAACGTTCATGCATAAATAGGAATTTTTCAATGACCACATTCTCTACATAAGATCAATTAATATCACATTGGTAGTTTTTTCATTGATTCTTCCAGCTATGTAAAGAGAACCATTAGGTTCATGTTTGATTATGTCATTTTGTGAGAAATAAATATCAAGGGTAATTTTGGTTTGGCCTATACGAGGTTTGGCTTCAATAAATGGCATCATTCTAATCATTTCATCTTCATTGTCATCTTTTGTATTTTCATCATCTGTGTCAACATTCATCACATAATTCTTTGTTTCACTAGCTTTGATAAATGAAATAGTATGTTTTGGTATGGGATCAATAAAGATTTGCAAGTTTTGGTTAGGAAGAGCTATAGACTTATTACCTTGATCATTCACCCCTCCAATTAGAAGATGATTAGAATCAATGACATCTTGGACAAGATTTTTAAGACACTTACAATATTTCGTATCATGTCCATTTTGTTTGTGGTAATGGCAATAAGCATTTGATCTATAGTTTGATGGAAATGGTTTATTAGGACCAAGAGCTTTGATAAGAGGTAAGGAAATCATATTCTTGTTCATGAGTTGTAGCATGATATTATGAAGGGTATCTGGTAGAGGGGTAAATTTTCTATTCCTATCCCCAAAGGAAAAAGGATTTTTCATCTTTATTGTAGCAAATTGGTTATCAACTTGTTGATTTGGTTGAGACGAATTAAGTTGTAAAAATCCCCTATTCTATTTCTTGAAGGGTTGGTAACTATTTTGAGGTGTATATTCAGACTTTTTAGGATGGTTAGGAGGATTTTTCACATCACAACCACTAACTAAATTCTAGTAGTCACGAAGGGCTATACACAACTATGTAAAG
>VDFB02168118.1:208609841-208664414 GCA_007258455.2 Sequoia sempervirens | reverse complement strand
TAACACTCACCAAAGCTTTAATAGCCCTGATACTGTTTTCAACATCTTTGTTCTCATCAGCAGTGAAGGGACCATTATGAGGAATAACATATGGATCCTTTGTAATCTTCCAGTAGACTTCACTAGTACACCTTAGGTGGCATTGCATCATGACTTTCCATAGTGAGTAGTTAGGTCCATCAAATCCTGGACTGTCCTTCTTGAATGTTGCCATCTCAGATCACCTCAAGCTTTTAGACTTCTTCAGAGGAACCTGCTCTGATACCAATTGTTGGAAAAACAAGGACAAACAACTAAGAGGGTGGGGGGTGAATTAGTTGTCATAAAATAATAAACTTCTAAAACTTTTTCTTAATTTAAACTCAAATCTGATGAATAAGCAATTAACTATAAGTAATTAACACATCAGAGAGACAAAGACCACCAAGATTTTTTACGTGGAAACCCTGTTAACGGAAAATCCATGGTGGATGCTAGTCCACAATATTATACCCTATTAAAAGTATAATGAAATCAATAAGGGGAATGGACATGCATTTAGGCATATTACTTAGAGCTCATTGCTCAATTATAGAAGGGGCTCACTTCCTAACAATATAGAATAGGATTAAAATCTAGAGGGTACAAACTGAGAAAATAGCTTTTACACAAGCCTGATTACAGTTCCAATTAAGCATCGAAAACTCCTTCAAAAACTATTTCACATTTTTCTCAATCTTCTTCACACTTTGCTTCGTAATTGAATGATATTCACACATACATACATAGGAGAACACCCATCACACAAAGCACACTTTGCACCAATGAAAAAATTGCTCTTATATATCCGCTACATGAGATTTTATCAACAACTTAGTCGGCCAAGAAAATAAAACATATTTTCAATGTTGGCCCAAATTTACAAATAAATTTTCAATGCAAGTCCACCAAGGTTGGCCACAACATAGTGGAGACCCAAATTAACATCTCCAACAGAAAAAGAGCCCAATTAATTTCACCTCGAAGATCCACAACACACTACCACCATCATGTCGGCCAAGAACATGAAAAACCAAACATGCGTAAGAAAAATCCTTGACCATGAGCACACCGATTAATGTGGGCATACTACAAAGATAGAGCAGAATCTAGAGACAACCAAAAAAATCAAGAAACAATAGAGAAATATCTACAACAACTAAGATTACCAGAATCACACAAACTTCACTCAGGAACACTAACAGAGACCACAAAAATACTATCAAACCACAACATGATCAAATCTATACATGGACCTCTAAAAATTTTGGTAGATGATCTACATACTCTCAAAAATAAACACTCTAGTCCACAACAACTGAAATTCAACATAAAGAACAAGACACCTTCATGACCTACATAGTTCCACTGGGAACCTGAAACACTTTCTTTTAGAATTTTCTCAATATCCTCGACATATACAGCCTCTGATACACCAAATGCTAATAGTGTTGACATCAATGAAAACCACATATCAACAACACATCCATAGCATCCAACATAATTAAACTAAAAAAAATACACAATAAAACCAAAATATATTACTACCATCATCTAGTTGGGTCTGTGAAGTTGATTTGATTTTCATCTTCAACCCAAGCTTAGAAAGGAAAAATTTTGTAGAAAATTTCTAGAGGAGAGGCATAAGGATAAAAAGGGGGGCTTCGAGCAAACCCCCCTTTGAGCGAACCCCCCTAGACTCCTTTGAGCAAAGGGGGTTCGCTTGAAGGGGGGTTCTCTCGAAGCCCCCTTTTTTGTAATTTCCCTTTGTTTTCATTAAAAAAATGTGTAAAAATTGGGATGACATCACAAGGGAGTTCACTCGAAGGGGTGGTTCCAACAAACCCCTTTTTGGGTTCATAAGAACCCCCCTTTGAGCAAACCCCTAAAAACCCTTTTTTTTCTTCATAGCATTTTTGCACCCAAATATTAGAAACAATATATCTTGATGATGATAATTGGAATAATTTTAGATTAAACATAGTTTTTAACAAGATAAGGAACAAATATAATGAATTTCTTTTGGATGTAGGCAAGATTTTGAGTAGGGTATGTTTGGATTTATGTGCTTACAATTGGAAGTACTTTGGAGATCATGTTATAGATTGGGAATGTGTTTAGATATGTTTTTAATTTTATTTGTCATCTTGATTTTGGAACAAATAGCAAGGGACATCTTAATCCTAGAGCCAAGGATGAAGTTGGTTTGGATTGAATGGTTGATGGATTGGATGTCATGGGGAGGATATGGATTGATGAAGGGATTTAAGTGGAGATATCCAAGGATTACATCACATAAGATTAAAAAAATTTATTTAAGATAGAGGCTGGGTAGTGCTATGTAGGAATTTGAGTGATGGTAGATGGTGTGTAACCAAAGGATTACTCTGTTAATATTTTCCAAAGTATGCATTAATCTTTTCCCCCTAATCTTTGTTAAGATCTTAAGCTAGGTAGGTAATATAAATGAGGAATGAATAAATAGATATAGTGGATCAATTGGTATGATGAAATGACATTATAGGAGGGATGGGTATGGTGAAATGGATGAGTCAACTTGTCCCCAATTGTGTGGTTCACATAGCTGCTTAGTTTACATATGATAACCATAAATGGGTTTTTGTCATGGTAGTTACCCAATACACCGCAAGAAGTGGTTTTCACCATTGGATACATTATTTCTCTTGATATTTTTTCAATTGTTTATTTTAATTTAATTTTATATTTTTTTGTAATTTTCCAATTTTGAAATTTTGAAATTTTAGACTTATTAAATTTTTTGAACTACTATTGATTTTTTTTAGGTATCATGTGCATGGATGTTTTATATAGCTAATATAAATTCTTTGATTATAAAATGCTAATAATATCCTACTTAAGTACATAGTTGTGTTGTTAGGATCTTTGTACTGATATACAACACAATTATGATGATCTTTGATAGTTTGGTTGGGGTTGTCCAAATATAAAAATCTTGATAGAGTGTCATCGTAACTATTTTGGTAAAGTGTTACAACAAGAATTTGATATATTCTAGGTTTTTGGGTTGTATTTAGGATGAAGGTGTATTTATTTAGATGTTGGAGTTGGGAATGGGAATTTGGAATGCTGATTTGATAGGTTGGAATTTGGAGGTGGGTGTGTGGATTGAGGTATTTAATATTTGGATTGGAATAAGAGATTTTGGAATTGGGATTAGGATTAGGATTGAGACCAACAATCTATTTGGATTCTAATTTTTTGCATGATAATTGTGAAGGTGGTACACACCTATTTATGTAATTGTGACATTTGAGTAATGGATTTCCTTTTATGAATTTATTTTATTGAATTCATGAATTTTATTTTCTTTGTGTTTCATATATATATATATGAAATATATGAAAAATAACAAGGTTTTTGGAAATGTATGAGTTGATGGACAATGGACCTATTTCTCACTAGTTTCATTCAAAATGTAGGATGTAGAGGACAAATGTGAAAACTAATAGAACTAACTATCAAAATGAAGATCTAGAAAGGTGAGAATGATGTGCACCTACCACCAAAGATGCTTTTCCAAACCTCACTAAGGACTCATTTTCCCTATGGTGAATGGGTCCTAGCTAGGGTTTCTAGAAAATGCTTTTTGAGTTTTGTTTTGCTTAGTCTACACCTCCAAATTCCAGGTGTTCATTTTTGGAAAGTTAGAAATAAATTTTATGGAGGACTTTCTATGATTTGACAACTTTTCTTGCAACTTTGATGAATTTGCAACTTTCTTTTTTTTGCTCTTCAAATGATCTTCAACCTAAAATATGCAATCACACATCAAAGAGAGAGAAATATTGTTTGTTAGGTGAATGGGGATTTACCTTGGTCAAACCCTGCTTTGGTAATTAAACCTTGAAATGAAATGAAACATGAAAGAAGGAATGATGAATGAAGAATAGTATGAAACAACTCACCAAACCTTATCTAAACCTTGTATAACAAATCTGTAAACTAGCATGAAGTGGCCTTAATGAATGTAGATCTTGATCATGAAACTTGATGTGAAATAATGTCCTTGAATTATTACATAGATCTTGAACTCTACATCACCATATTAGCTCAAACAACATGCAGGATTCAAGAAATCTTTGACATGACAATGGAATATTGATTGCTGCAATAATCTTCTATAAATCTACCCTTGAATTCCTTGAAATTGCTCTTGAATGATCTTGAAGTGTTCTTGTGAAATTACTCTTGATTGCTTATGAAATTCTAAGATCTTAGCTTGAAATTCTAAGATGAACTTAGTGAAATAAACTTTTATTTATACATATCTTAACATTAATTCCCAAAATTTAAATATCACAAGCCGATGTTGAATTATAGATTTGAAATCATTAAAATACTACCAAAAACATATTTCAAAGAAGGGTTCTATGTCTAAGTGAGGACCCATTTTCCATAAGGAGAATGGGTCTTAGGCAACTTACCTAGGACACACATCAGATAGTGTTAAACATTATGTAAAAATAGGGTCCTAGATCTAAGTGAGGACCCATTCACCTTATGGAAAATGGGTCCTAGGTCACTTACCTAGGACACACATTAGACAATGTTAAACATTATGTAAAAATAGGGTCATAGGTCTAAGTGAGGACCCATTCCCCCTATGGAGAATGGGTCCTAGGTCACTTACCTAGGACACACATCTTCCAAAGTTAAGTATTGTGTAATGGCATTTATGAATGGGTAAAAGCACAAAGTGTCACACTTTTAGCCAACTTATCAGTACAATTGAATTTAAGTATTTCTAACTAAAAAAGAAATTTGGTCAAATATATGATCTAGTAAGATTCATTCTAGCTAAGTTAGATACTTCCACAACCTTTTCAACTAAAATTGTTGGCTAAAGATATATAGAGCACCACTTTGATGCCAATTTTTTTTAAAAAAAGTTATTTGAAAAACTTGATGCTTCAATAACTCCTAATCATGTAAATAACATTTTTTTTTTAAAACATAAAAATACCCTTTTGTAGATCCATAAGCATAATTTTCAAAAATATATTTATTTTAATAGTATAATTATTATTTATATTTTATTTATTATTTTTACTAAAATTAGGTTATCAGGACAAAATATTAGGTTGATTACGGGTCATTCAAAGGAAAAATACTAAAACTTATTAAAAAAGTTAAAAAAAATATGATGCACTAGAAAAAAGAATCTATATCATGATGGTATCATTTTTTTTTCTATTTTAGATAAATATTTAATATGAAAATTGACATGAAATGGAAATAGCTATTTTTTAATACACACATTTTAATATTTATTTAAAAATATATATTTACAAAAATTGGAAAAACATATATCCATGCACTGAAGTTTAAAGTTATAAATACATACAAAAATTTTGAAAGAGAAAAAAAAAATACTATAAAAAGTTTGACATCTCATGTAACGTCATTTTTTAGCATTTTATCAGCAACTAAATTCTAGTGTTAATTTATTAAAAACTAGTTTAAAATAATTTTTTATTTTATTTTTTAAAATACAAAAATAAAATATACTAAAAAATACACATTTTACTAGTTCACATCATTTCAAAATTCAAAAAATATGTCATTTTTTAGTGATTCAAGTTTAAAATTTGGATCAATGTTGGTCATTTCCTTTAAAGTGTAACACAACTTTGTGATTTTACCTGTGTTAGGGTAAATAGGATATTTACCTATGCTTACATCTACTTAGGCATGATTATGCATTTAATTTTCCCAAGTGGTTTTAACCTGTGTGGGTAGTTTTCCCACCCGTCACATTTTTCTTGCCTTTAAAAGGGCTATGCATTGTGTAATATAATCATCTCATATTTTTCCCTCTTCTCTGGTGAAATAGCATACATTGCTTCTCTCGTGTTTTGTGGAGGATGTATTTGTAGATGATTTTCTTGGGTTATTTGCTCCAACATGGTATCAGAGCCTGCTATCTACAACTCCTTCCTTGAGAGTTTTCATTAGAGAGTTTTGAGATTGTTTTTTCCAGCATTTGAAATTTTTCAAATTTCAAAATTGTCTTTATTTTTGATTATTTCATTTTCTGTTGCTATCGTATTGGAGTGAGGGTCTTCTCAGTCGAATTATTCCTATGTCGTGGCATGATTCTATGCTAGGTGTGTGATTTAAAACCAAATTCTCATCTTTGAAGCCCGATTCTATATTTGAAGGCGGTAGAGAGATGCCTATTTTTTTGTATTGAAGGTGCAAATTTTTATTTGGAGAGGATTTTTTCACTAGTGCATGTTTGAATTTATTAGAGGCATAAGAGGCTGCATGGGAAATCTAATCTAGAGGTTGCATTTCAACCTTGGCTAGATGTGATTTTTCTTTTTGGTGGCCACAAATTGGGAGTAATTCTTTTTTTTTTGTTGGGTTGCATTGATTCCAGTTAAAGGTATTTTCATTTGTAGTCTAGGTGGCATGATTTTTGCTTGTTGCAAAAGCCACAAACTTATTTCTTACAAGCCACACAACCCATCTCGTGGCCACAATTTTTGTATTTGGAGGTCAAGATTTATCCATAACTCATGAATTTTTCCATAGGAGGGCGTTTTCTTGTTCACTGGTGGCATTTTTTTTCTGAGGCCATGATTTTCTGTTGAAGAGGCTTCTATGAGGTAGCATTTTGGTGAAGATTACTGGAGACTAGGCCATGATTTTTTTTCTTGGAATTCGAATCCATTGAAAATAATTGATATTCTTATTTGAAGGGTAGTGATTCTGAAGAGGTCGTGGCTTTTCCTCAACTCTGTCACCTTTTCTCCATTCATTGTGGTCACCATCAACAGGTTGTGAGTATGATTTGCTACTCAAAAGGGACATTTTTTCTACAATCCCAATTTTGTGCATTCCAGTCACCATTTGTAGCAAGAAAGGCATGATAGAACTAGATTTGCAGTGCTATTTCTCTAGTGTTCACTTTGGTTTTATCTACTTTCTAAGTTTGTAGCTAGCGAGAGTTTACTTCAAGTATTCCCACATTTGAATGGTTCCCATATTTGATTTGGTGTTATTTGGCCATTTTTTTTAAAACTTTATATAATTTTATAAAGTTTTCCCTAAATATTTAGGGTTCAAATTGTTGTGCACCAAAGTGAAGGTGGGCCCCCTATGTTTGAAGTTGTCCTTGGGAAGCATTATTCCACATTGGCAGCGATAGATCATTTTTTGCTCTTTAAATAGAGTTGCAATGTCTTTTACTATTGTGAGCAAGTCTCACATGAGGCCATCTTGTTTTTGTGCTTGGAAAGTGATTTGGCTTGGTAATTTGGTGTGGGAATCTAGTAAGGTGTTTATGGGTATGTGCAGTATCATCATGGAAAAAATAGGCTCTTAAGTGGCGAAAAATTCAGAAAAATTAGAGTTAGCCAACTTTTCGTAAACATTTGAATAAGTTATTTATATTATTTCAAAAATATCTAAGAATAGAATCTGTAGTTCAAATTGAATTTAGTTTCTAAACTACTATATTTTTTTTATTTTTTTAAATCTATTTGGTGAAAATTTGAAATTTCAATGGAGTAGCACTTAAATTTCAGGAAATAAGGTGTTTGTCTGACCACCCTAACCACAATAAAATCGTAATATTTTTTATAAGATTTTAGATATAAGTAGAGGACTCATGTCCCGATGTGATGCATATTTTTTTGTAAGCTTTTTCCAAGTAAATAATTGATTATAATTTTTTTATTATAATTTTTAAAAAATATAAAAACTTGCATGTCTGACCACCTTAACTTGGTCAAAATTTCATGAAATTCAATTTTTATTTTTTTAATCCTATAGTATACGAAGCATAAAATGTGACACATGTTTTGGATTCAAAAAATGTGATACCATTTGAAAGCTATAGATGTTTTTGAATCAGCCTATTAATTAGAACTTTAGTCGTAATTCAAATAGAAAATGATTAATAATTACTTATTGAATTCAAAGTAAAACATAATTTATATTGGTGGAAATCTAAGAATCTACTTTAAAAACCCTTTTCGTTTCATCAATTTTGGGTAAAAAAAAAGTCGTTAGCCACATATCCTACACATACCCATCATATTGCCACTTTTTGTCCCATCATGATCCTACACATACCCTTATGTTTTTGCTCAATTTTTTTTTAGATTCTTAGCCCTTTTTTGCATTATTGCTTCCTAAAGTATTTTTGAAGGCTTCATTTGTAGTATTTGGGAGTTTCTAATTGTTGTTGAAGGTTAATGTCTTTGTATTCTTGGAGATTTTTCATAGTTGATTATGGGGTTTTCATTTCAACCTATTGTGATTATGTTTAAAAGGGGAAATTATAAACAATGGAGAGATTGTATCATAAAACATCTCAGATGGATTCATTTGTTGCTACATTTATATAATATTGTTCCCCTTCCATGTACTGATAGTAAGAAATTTGCATGGAATTGTAAAAGGGATCATGTCCTAGGAGTTATTGAAATGCATATTGATGATGCCACTTTGAATGCTATTGATCATTTTGAGTGTCCTCATATTATTAATGGACTAAAATTTGGGAAATACATGGAGATACTGACACTCAGCTATTCCCAGATGATCATGTTTCAGATTGTATTGTGCCTCTTCATTTTTTAGATAGGATACCCTATGATCTTGCTACTATGTAGGAGTTTGAAGTTTTGGAATACTTTGAATCTTTAGATGAGGATGATGAGGATTCTTCAAATTCTCCTTCTTCCCCATTAGGTACAATTGATGCACCTTCACCTTCAGTGATTCATTATGCAGAGTCATTGATTGAGGCTCCTATCATCCTTGTTCAACAAGACCTTACATCTTGTGTTGATGATTCATTACAACAAGTATTTCATTGTCTTCTTGATTGGGATTCATATTTTCCAAACATTGGTTCATTTTTTGTGGAATCTTACATAATTTCTAAATTTTGCAAGACACATTTGAGGGTATGTGTATGTGCAAGATCATGATGGGCCAAAAAGTGGTGATATGATGAGTATGTGTAGGGTATGTGGCTGACAACATTTTTTTTACCCAAATTTGATGAAGACAAAAAGGGTTTCTAAAGGAGATTCTCAGCTTTCCACCAATATAAATTATGGTTTATTTTGAATTTAATAAATAATTATTATTCATTTTCTATTAGAATTATGACTAAAGTACTGATTGATAGGATGATGGAAAAAAATTTATAGCTTTCAAACGGTATCACATATTTTGAATCTGAAACATGTGTCACATTCTATGCTCTGCATACTATAAGATTAAAAAATGAATTTCATGAGTTTTGACCAAGTTAAGGTGGTCGACATATGAGTTTTTATATTTTGTTAAAGTTGTAATAAAAAATTCATAATTAATTATTTACTTGGAAAAAAATTACAAAAAAATATGCATCACATTGGGACATGAGTCCTCTACTTATATCTAAAATATTATAAAAAAATATTATCATTTTATTATGGTTAGGGTGGTCAGATAGAAACTTCTTATTTTTTCCTTGAAATGTAAGTACTACTACATTGAAATTTCAAATTTTCACAAAATAGATTTTTTTTAAAACCCTAGTAGTTTAGAAACTACATTTAATTTGCTATAGATTCTATTCATACATATTTTTGAAATAATATAGATAACTTATTCAAATTTTTACGTAAAGTTGCATAACTCTAATATTTTTGATTTTTTCACCACTTGAGGGCCTACTTTTTCCATGATGATCCTGCACATACCCGTATATCCCTCCTATTTGATGATAGTTGTGGTAAAACTATTGTCACTCCATCTCCATCTCTGGAGAATGTTCAGAATCAGTTTCCAGTGGTACCTTGTTTGTCACCTCCTATTGTGATTGGGCATGTTCCTGATTGGTCCATGGCATCATCTTCCAAGGTCTTGGTGACACATGAGAAAATTTCAACGAAATCATCATACATCTTCATGATTCTTTCTATTGGAAATATGTGCCTCAATCCCACAGGCTGAAACCTCTGAAAGGGCCAAGTCGGTGTGACATCTTTTGTGTCTGGCCGACTAGCAGCTTGAATCTTGTTGAATAGTATAGGTCGCTGTGACCTTGTAGGAGTCTCACCGAACGCTTATACATTGGAGTCATCAGGATAACCTTTGGCAGCTCAGTGAGAAGTCTTATCAAGTAATATGTCTAACCAACAATATGTTACACATTGGAGTCTATAGCTGTGACATTTCATTCAGGATAACCTCTCACCGCCCATGGAGACCTCTGGCCGACATGCCACTCAATCGGATAGCAGGGAGAGTCTTGGATGTTTGTTATGAGCTCTCAGCGATATAATTGTCTCACCGACAATATTTTTTATTGAAGTCTTCAGGGGGAGTCTAGGGTGTTCGGTAGGAAGTCTTACTGATATGGAAGTCTTTCCGACTGTCGTTTGGTGCTTGGTATGACTTGTGAGCATTCAAAGTAACGTCTCAGCGAAAGGTATGTCTTGCCGATAGTAGTATGGCTCCGAAGTAACTTAAGAGATCTCAGTGAAACCTCTTGGAAATAGTTGAATGTCTTAGCAATAGATGGATGCCGATGGAAATGCTAATGGCTTAGTATGTCTTAGGACCTTGGTATAAGGTCTTGGCGAAAGTGACGAGTCTCGCCGACTGGTGGATACACTTTGGAATAACATGAAGTATTCGTTGTGATGTCTTGGTGATAGCAGAATGTCTTGCCAATTGGTCAGTACTTGATGTAACTTAAGAAGTCTCAGTGTAACCTCTTCATGAGCGGTAAGTCTTGCCGATAGCAATGTTGAAGTCGATGCAACAGTTGTAAGCTTGGTGGAACCTCATGCCGATGGAAAACTCTTGGCGATATCAGATGCTAGGCTGTGTGTGGCATCAGGGAGACACGGTCAGTCTCTCACTGACATGCCAACACAGATTGAAGCCTTTTGATTGAGTGAGACTATCCTATGTGGCTCGTTTTCGACCAATGGGAGAAGCCGAATGGGAACTATTGGAAGGCAGTCCGTTGTGACATTTATGTGAGGAAGTTTGACAAATAGGGAATGCCATGAATATAGTTTTCAGTTGCAGATGCTCAAGGGTTCTATGGTTGGTTCGATCAACAAGTGTGTGAAAAGTTTGAATTGTATCAGTTTGAATTCTATTCTGTGTAGACTGTAATGTGATGGTTCCTTTATAAGATTGATCATAGTGAAAGCTATTGTAGTATGACATCAGAAAGATAAGTTTGAAATTTGTATGTAATCTCCATTACTGTAATACAAAGTGATTTCTCTTGGTGTGGTGGGTTTTTCTCCCGTAAGGGTTTTCCCACGTAAATTTGGTGTTCATTTGTATTTTTCTAATTCTTTGTTTTTTATATTTAGTTCAAAGTGCATCTTAATTGAATTGTAATTGAAAAATTAAGAGTATATCTACATTCTTCCCTGAGGTTTTGACGTTAGGAGAGTTGTTTTCACATCTAGATTTCCTTACACTTTCTTTCAATTCCTATCTGAAATGGGAAGCATTCCTGCATTTGTATTTGGTTTTGTTTCTTCCAAAATGGAGACAAGTTGTTTGTCAACATTGGATTATATTTTGTCTTCAGACACTTACCATTTTTGTAGGTGATTACACAATGTGTGGGGGCCATATAATCTATTTCTTTCCCTCTTATGGGTGGTCATTGATTGTATACATATGATGTATGTAGTCCTTGGGGGGTGTGATTGAGTCCTCCATCCATGCATCATTTTTTGTTTTTCTTTTCTCTCTTTTGGAGTAGGGTTTTTTTCCCGTAGGGTTTTTCTCCTTTTCTCCAGTTGTGAGAGATTGCATTGTAAATGGGTACCTAACATGGTTGTGTAGCTAGGACCCATATTGCATTTTCATTTTTGCATAATAATCTCCCCAAGTTGCACTTAAGGGGGGGTGTTAGGGTAAATAGGATATTTACCCATGCTTAAGTTTACTTAGGCATGATTATGCATTTAATTTTCCCAATTGGTTTCTTCCCATGTGGGTGGTTTTCCCACCTATCACATTTTTCTTGCCTTTAAAAATATTGTACATTGTGTAATAATCATCTCATATTTTTTCCTCTTCTCTAGTGAAATAATGTGCATTTCTTCTCTCATATATTTGTGGAGCATGTATTTGCAAATGATTTTCCTAGGATATTTTCTCCAACAACCCGAATGTTAGTTTTTATCCCTTATAATTTTAATTTAATTAGGCTTGGATCTAAATTAAAGGGAACAATTAAGGAAAATTAACCTAAATTAATTAATAAAGCCCTAGGTTAATGTGAAAGTGTAAAGGTACACCTTACAACACCAAAAAAATGGCACAATTAAGTCCATTTAATTAAAAAGGACACTAAAGTTAATGTGAATATGTAAAACATATTACAACACTAAATTAAGGCATAATTAAGCTTACTTTATTAATAATTATTCCCAAATTAAGTGTGAATAAGGGATACTTTTTTCTACACTACATTTTGTCCCCACTTGAGTGAGAGTATGATTCCATGTCAAACTGACACTAAAGTAGACATCAAAGATATGTATGTATGTAGCAATGACAGATGCACAATCATACACTATCAAAGACTAGGAAGATCAAGCCGAGACTGTCCACATGTTGTGGAACACATCTAAGCTATGGGTTTGCGCTCACTCTGTGGTAGCAAGAATTTAAGTTGTCCACTAGGTGAGTCTTCCAATAAAGTGGCTTAGTGAGAAAGTCACGCCAGGTCTACAGGCTCTCACCGTACAATGAGAAATTCATGCCTCTATGTCAACTTCTCATCATACTAACCATATCAAAGCTATCCTTTTGATAAATCCATTAAGGTTCCACATGGAAAGGCTCCATAGGAAAGACAGGTGTGTTATGCTAGGTGCCCTTGAATTTAACGTTCAAGCTTCACAAGGTTAGCAAGCTGCATTATGCTTAACACTTATGAACATTATGTATATAGGATTTTGTTTAAGGGAGCTTGCTTCATTCATGTAAGTTCTTCTTTTTAGAGAACATCATGCCTAATGTCTCCAAGAGAGGACAAGTCAACCATAAAAGTTTTGTAACTTAGGGAATGTAGTGCATCACATCACCACTAAGAGGAAAGTTGTATGCTAAGAAATATTGCACTCTTGGTGGACATCAAACCCAATTACACCACTAAGAAAAGGATGCATCACAAGAAAAAACAAAATATCACCATGAAACATGAGAAATGTCAAAAAATATTGTCGATGTATGCCCCCACTTTAAAGCAGTTGCTAACACCATTATTGTGAGCAGTTAGATTAAAGTAGTGAATGTTTAATCCTAAGACATGAGACCTTCCTTAGAAGTCCCTATGCCAAGTCATATGTTTCCAAAATAAAACTACATCATTAAAAAGGGGAGGGGTTGCCCCAAAAATACATAAGGGATCTATGGATTTAGTTCCAGTATATTTTTGCTACAATGTTGTTATAGAGCTCATAAATGTCACCATTCCCCAAATACTCATAGAATTGGAAGAATGAAACAAAGAGAGAAAAAAAAGGAAAACTATTTTTAGGTCAACATGGAAGAGACCTAAATGTCTCGATGCCTTGCATCATCCCCAAAAGGAAAACACAAGACAAGCAAAAAAGGTAAAATATTTACGACATAGAGAAGAATAGAGGCACATATAGAGGAATGCACAAAAAGAGAGAGAGATACATCAAATGAAACAATACAGGGGATCAAATTATGTACATGAAATCACATGAAGAAACATGAGAAAGAAAACAATGTGAAAGACTAGCAAGGAAGATGTGAGTCATCCTATATTAGGTCATCTGCATCCCAATATTGACGAGTATATATGGAAGATAGACAACTAGCCAAAGGGAAAAAAACAAGTGTCGAACTAGGACAAGCACCAAGTTCAACACTATTATCATCATTTAAGTTCATGGAAGAAGAGAACAATGAATTCAACTCATTATGCACTTATTCATCAATCTTTACAATATTAATGTCATCATCTAAATTAATCACAATAGGAGGTCGAATGATAATGTCTTTGGAAGGTTCTTGTTTATGTTGTGGTGAGGGTATAGGGTCATCATACATTGTTTTAGGTAAGTTCATATTTTTATTTTTTTTGTTGTTCTTTTCTTCTATAGTTTGTAACATACAAGCAATAGCATGACGTATATGCCTACGCTCTCTAGCATTTTGATTTCATTTCAATTTTTTTGTCAATTTGTGGTTTTGTACGAGAGGGTTTGTCAACCATAGGTTTATTTTCTTCCCTTAGGGGAGGAATAGGAGGAACCATGGGAGGTTGTTCAACCACTTTCTCTTTGGATTTGTCAACTTGTTTGATTTTAGGAGGCACAACATGATTGTTTTGATTGTCTTGTGGTCTCTTATAGGAAATGGTAGGATGATTTTTTATATGTTGCTATTAGATATTTGGAAGGGCTTTTGGTTCAATCATGTTTCCATCTAGGATAGGTGGCTCAATCATGGGTTGAGGCATATTTCCAAGGGATAATTCTGCTATCTACTTTGCCTTAAAATTTTGATATACTTTGAAAATGTAGTCCTCATGAGGTCTAATAGGTTCAATAGGATTGAGAAAAAATTAATCCAATGAAAAGTTCCCATGGTAAGGCACAAGATTAAAGCCACTATGTTGTACGATAAATATTTCATTTCCAAAGGGAAACTTCAAACATTTATGCACAACCGATGGGACGACATCCATGGAGTGAAGCCATGTATAGCCTAACTTCACACAAAAATTGGTCTGACGATGGGATGATATTGAATGAGACATTTAATGTTTTTGGTCTGACCTTAAGAGGGAGATTTATTGAGCTAATCATAGGGAAAGCAAAACCATTATGTGTTTTGATCCATGCTTGCAGTCTTTCATATGTATCTTGATAATGTTCATGCATAAATAGGAATTCTTCAATGACCACATTCTCTACATAAGATCAATTAATATCCCATTGGTAGTCTTGTCATTGATTCTTCCAGCTATGTAAGGAGAACCATTAGGTGCATGTTTGATTATGTCATTTTGTGAGAAAGCAATATCAAGGGTAATTTTGGTTTGGCTTGTACGAGGTTTGGTTTCAATAAATGGCATCATTCTAATAATTTCATCTTCATTGTCATATTTTGTGTTTTCATCATCCGTGTCAACATTCATCACATAATTCTTTGTTTCACTAGCTTTGATAAATGAAATAGTGTGTTTTGGTATGGGATCAGTAAAGATTTGTAAGTTTTGGTTAGGAAGAGCTACAAACTTATTACCTTGATCATTGGCACCTCCAATTAGAAGATGATTAGAATCAATGAGATCTTGGACAAGATGTTTAAGACACTTACAATATTTTGTATCATGTCCATTTTGTTGTTGGTAATGGAAATAAGCATTTGATCTATAGTTTGATGGAAATTGTTTATTAGGACCAGGAGCTCTGATAAGAGGTAAGGAAACCATATTCTTGTTCATGAGTTGTAGCATGATATTATGAAGGGTATCTGGTAGAGGGGTAAATTTTCTATTCCTATCCCCAAAGGAAAAAGGTTTTTTTGAACATCTTTATTGTAGCAAATTGGTTATCAAATTGTTGATTTGGTTGAGGGGAATTAAGTTGTAAAAATCCCCTGTTCTATTTCTTGAAAGGTTGGTAACTATTTTGAGGTGTATATTCAGAATTTTTAGGATGGTTAGGACAATTTTTCACATCACAACCACTAACTGAATTCTAGTAGTCACAAAGGGCTATACATAACTATTTAAAGGATTTGAATTTCAATATCTCAAGTTTGGTTTGGATTTTTTTTAAATGTAATTTGGAAATAAACATTCATTGAAGGTCAGCATCAAGAATCTTAATGTTTATTTTTGAATAAAGAATTTGATAACCTGCTATGAAATTAGTGACTTTCTCATCATCCTTTTGTTTAATGTATGTGATTAAATTAGCTAGGGTCATCTTGGAATCCATGTGAATGTGGAAGTGGTTGTAAAAGGCATCAATAATCTCATTGAATGACCAATTGAATTATTTGATAAGGAGAAAAACCACTCTCAAGCAGTATCCTTCATGTATCTATGGAAAATTTTAGCCAAGATTTTATCTTCAAAGATGAAATCACTACACAAGGTTGTGTAAGTGGAAACATGGCTGAAAATATCTCCTTTCCCACCATATTTCTCAAATCTAGGAACTCCTATAACTTGTGGCATTTTTGTTCTCAATATCTCTAGGGATAACGGGTTCATTTTGATGTATTGTGAAGGTTTACCATTGTTATTTTGATTTAGGATGTCAATTTTTTTTGAAGGGTTGACATGTTTTACAAAAGTGTGTTAATGATAGGATCATTGTTGGTATTGTAAGATGGAGGTGAATAAGGTGGAGTGGTGTATGTATGTGGTGGTGTTTTCTCTTGCAACCCCCAACCCTAAGGAATCTCACAATGCCTAAACGAAGGGATCAAAAAGTTAAGAAAAGGGTCTTACACTATCAACACATCAGGGACAAGAAAGGCCAACGAACAAGGCTATAATCAGCCTTCTGCACTTTGAGCTCCATAAGACTCAATATGGTGTTCCTATTCAAAGACTTGCACATATAATATGACTTGCACCAGATAACATATTATAGATTTCTAATATGTGGATGGTTCTTAGATGAATGTATAACGAGTGTTATACATTTCATCATATTCATACATGATTCCCTTTGCACCTTGTACCCAAATTAAGAACAAATAAATTAAGAGAAATATTCATCTTGAACACACAAAGGAGTTATAATAGAATCATTCTAGACATAACCTCCATGTTCTTTAATCTCCAAGAAGATACATAAAACCATAAATATGTTAAACATAGAAATGGGAAAGATTCTTTATGTTTTAAGTGGTTATTCCTTCTAGGGTTTGCACAAGAGAAATACACTAGACCAATGCCTTGTCCATATCAGTGTTAAAATGAAATAACCTATCTAGTAATAGACTGAACACAAAACCAATGACTTTTAAAACATTACTGCCTTAAAATAATGAAGTCTCATTAGGAAATATCTGCAACATTCTTATACATCCTAAAATGCAACACAATATATTCAACATTTAACTGAGAGCACACTTTAACCTATTCTTTGAACAAGAGCATAAAAAAAAAATTACAAAAAATGTGCAACAAAAAAAATATAATCTTTGATTATTTTAATTGAAAATATAATGCATACATTTTGGAGACATTACAGTATGACATAGTTCATCATAATTTGTAAACTATTTTGCTTGCCATTAAAGGATGGATTACATCATTGAACCCTAAAATTTTAAGAAATCCTAATCTAGATACAACCCTATGCAAAATTACAATATCCCAAGACCTAGAAAAAATAGAACCCCCTTACAATAGAAACAACTCATTTAAGAAAAAAAACAATGGAGAAGACCTATATTTAGAAGATGCTTCTCATTCTTCATTTTCTCTCCTCACTTTGTCTTCACTTAGTTTGAAATTGATTTAGCCAAAACGTGTTTTGCATTCCCATGAAAACCTTTTACCTTCTTGTAAAAACATGTTTACTAGTTCTATTTTCACTTTGCAATTGAAAACTATCACCCTTGGGTAAAATTCCACTTATTAGCAATTAAAACTTTTCTTTGTAGGTCAAAATTTTACCCATATGTTGTTAACTCCACCATTCACATTTAAATACATGATTTAATCCTATATTTTACATTCTAGAGGCCTCATTTTATATTGCAAATAGTTTGATATTTTGTCAAACATTTGGTTTACAATCCTTATGCTTGTGCATTCCACTTGCAATTGACTCACTCTCACCTATAATTACCAATTTAATTTTACCTTCAATCGAAGATTGAGATTTATTTTAATTTGGGAATTTGGTAGCATAAAACCATTTACATTATACTTGAGAATGCAAATCCATGCATTTTTTTGGCTACTAGGAAATTTATGTATTTTGCATAGGTCATTTCATCTTATTGGTGCTCATAAAGTAGGTAAAACATAGCCAAAGCCAAGTTACCTATGTTTGAAAAAAGGTTTACGCACCTTTTGGAAGGAAAAAACCACCGTTTGTAGCTCAAAAAGACATCAAAACTCATCCTAACACCCAAAAGTGTGAGAACACACAATTTCCAGCTTCACAGATGTTCATTGAAGATATGAAAAGTGAAAAAATATCACAAATGTAACACCAAAAATCCTCCAAATGACCTTTCACATGATGAGAAATAATTTTAAGGCCCAGGAGAAGCCACATGTATGCTTGTCCACTTCCTTGCACAAAAACTATCACAAATGCAACACCAAAAATCCTCCAAATGACCTTTCACATGATGAGAAATAATTTTAAGGCCTAGGAGAAGCCACATGTATGCTTGTCCACTTCCCTGCACAAAAAATCTCATGACAACAAATGTTGACGCTGGTTGCTGGGGAAAGCATGTTGAAAGAAAAATAAAAAAATTGCAAACTCTTAATAATTTTATTTACACATAATTTTCATTTTCAATGATTTCAATAATGTTAAAAATTAGTAAAAAAATTATCCTCCCCACAAGCTCCCAGCTTACTTCCTTGCTTCCCCATCTCCATTCTTGGCGTGAGCCAATACAACAGCAAGCTAGTAAGGAATGAAGTTTATAAAGTTAAAATTTAAAAAGTATTAAAATTTTAATTTTCCCTCTACAACTATAATGACTTCACTTCTCCTTAAATATTAAAATCTTACAAGCTTGTCTATTCCCTACTCACTTATGTTGCCCTTAGCCTTCACTACTGGCGAGGAAAGCAAAATTATAAAGTTAACTTTATAAAGTTTGGAAAATAATTAAACTTTTCCCTAAAATTTCCAATTCATGTGCGCTTTCATTGCATAGTGTTTAAAATATTTAAAGTATTTTAAATATTTTCATTTCAAACATTAGGAAGAATCTGAAAATTTAATTTCACCTGTTGTCCAAACAAGAAAAATTCATTGCGTGCAAACGGGGACCCCTAGAGCTGTGATATTTTGTGAGTGGCCATAATCAATTATTTTAAACATGGATTTTTAATCAGATTTCTCCCAACAATTGTAATTTAGGTACCTCCTTTGTAAATTAGCATATCGAACATGTTTGCTGCAACTGAAACACATTAAAATAATGCATCATATGGACTATATGGTTTTGATGAAAATGGATCTAAAGATGTTTTAGACCGAAAAAAGAAATGGGTTGCCTTCAAAATTTTGAATTTTGTAACTTTTTGGAACACCAAATTTAGACCAGTCATAGTCAGAAAAGCATTAAATAACCCATTAGAACTTATCCAAGAAGCACGAATCTGAACAAGAATATTACCATATGTACCAAAAAAAATTCTACCACATGGATTTATAATATGACCTATGAATTGTAAAATTTTAATCGACGAAGATGGGCTCCGGGGTAGATTTAGCAGTATGTTGACCTAACCTCTTTCGACACATTGAAAGGACATAGGCACTTCAAACTTCACAAAATTTTAAGGTGTCTCTAGTGGCTCATATTTGAGGATGCATGCCCCTTGCGGGCATGGTGAGATTGTAGATCTTTGGGGAGTAGACCAAGTACCAAATTCATTGGGTTGTTCTATAACTACTCCTTTATGCTACATTGGAACTCATTCTTCAAACTTCAATTGGTGGCCCCAAGCCCCCAAAAATAAATAACTAATATTTACCTCTATCAAATACTTTGTTCTCTACTATATGCACTAGGCCTAGTCTAAAAAATACTACCATTATATACCTAAGAACCAACATCAACACTGGCATGCTTAACCATATCACTGTGCTTTCCAATGTCACTATTAATTCTATCAATCTAAAATTTGCAATCAAACACTAACTAGAATCCATAATGATTGTGACATTTTACCTTATCTAGCTCATTGTAATGTTCCACTAAATCCTCATCCAATTGATCTGAAAATTAAAAAAAATCATACTCCATTTGATATTCAACATCACAAATGTTGACATCAAATTCAATTTGCATTTAAAACATAAAAATTTCATAAATAGTTTGTTCAATAGTCCCATCAAGAAGTATCTGCCCTAATTTATTGAAGTCAAATTGTAGCTCCAAGTTTGAAAAATCGGATTGAATAAAAGAATCATATAAAACCTTGGAGTCATCTTCTAATAGTTGTCTCATATCTAACATGCATTCATTGTGTGTGATGAACAAAAATTGGTCATACATAGGCATATGCTTAAACTGACTTGCCTTATTTTGACATTCACACTCACTTGAGAACTACAAACATACTCCACTACTTTGATAATAATATTCATCAAAATTCATAGCATCATTGTCATCATTCAAATCAAGGTTATTGTTGGATGTTTTCGTTGTGTTGTTGATATGTGGTTGTCATTGATGTCAACACTATTAGCATTAATGAATTTGAAGTTGTATATGTCAAGGACATTGGCGAAATTGTAAAGAAATGAATTGTAGGTTGTTAGTGGTGAAGTGAAGTTTAGTATATTGGTATGTTATGTACTTTGATGATCAAAGGTTGTGGACTAAAGGGTTTGTTGCTGAGTGTATCTAGTTTTTCCATGCCAAGTTTTAGAGATCCGCGTGAAGATTTGATTGAGTTATGAAGATTTTCATTCTGACAGTTTTTTTGTTTCTTGAGTTGGTGTTCTTGATTGAAGATGATGCTATTTTAGTTAGTTTAGTTGTTGTGGATGCTTCTCTTGTGATTCAAAATGCTTTTGGATGTTTCTAGACTGTGCTCTATCTTTTTTGCATGTCCACATTGATCATTGTGCTCATGGTTGGCAATTTTCTCTTGCGTGTTCATATTTTTCTTGTTCTTGGCCGACATAGTGTTTGTAGCATGTTGTGGATCTTTGAGGAGAAAATAATTGAAGTGTCATGTTGGAGATGTTTTTTTGGGTCTTCACTAAGTTGTGGTTGACCTTGGTTGATTCACATTGTTAATCGTTAATGTTTTGGGCTAACAGTTATATTCATTTTATTATTTCTTTATGGCCGACTTGTAGAGATGAAATTTCTTGTTGCGGATATATAAGAGCAATTTTTTATTCAAATTGAAGTGTGCGAGAAGGTGTGGTTGTGTATGATATGTGCAAATAATGTCCTAATCATTCGAAGGTAGAGTAGAGTGTGCAAGTGTATGCCAGAGTGTGCTTGTATGTGCGAATATCATTTGAAGGCAGAGCAAAGTGTGAAGAAGTGTGTAGAAGAGTAAATAATTGTTCATGTGCTTAATTGGAACTATAATCAGGCATTAGAAAATGCTATTTTCTCAGTTCAAAATCTAGATTGTTGTAATTTGAATATCTTTGTAAGACAGTGTGTCTTCCTATGTAATTGAGCAGTCAGCTCTAGGCAGTGTGCCTAAATGCATGTGCATTCCCCATATTTCATTTTCATTATACTTTTAACAGGGTATAATCTTATGGACTAACCTCGACCATGGTTTTTCCCCTAATAGGGTTTCCATGTAAAAAATCTTGGTGTTATGTGCATTTCTAATGTGTTGTTGATTCATGCTTTCATTGATATTAATCAGATTTGAGAATAAGGTTAATAAGTGGAATAAGTTTTTGAATTTATGTGGCAACTGATTCACCCCCCTCTCAATTGTCTGCCCTTGTGTTTCCAAAAATTAGTATAAGAGAGGTTTCCTTGGAAAATTTTTAACAAATTTAGGTGATCCAGGATGGCAAGTTACAAGAAGGATAGTCTGAGATTTGATGGAACAAATTATTCTTTTTGGAAGACTTGAATGGAGTGCCATCTGAGATGCATTGGTGAACCCTATTGGATCATTACAAGTAATATGTATATTATTCCACAAAATTGTCCTACTACTTATGCTAAGATAAGAGATGTTGAGTACAATATCCAAGCTAAGGAAGCTTTTTTGAGTGCTTTTACTAATTCGGAGATGACAAATGTTATGGATCTAAAGACTACTTATGAGATCTGGAAAAAGTTGGAAACCTTGTATGAAGGTAATTCTAATGTGAAGATTGCTAAGTTGCAGAGTTTGAAAGGGAAATATGAAAGGTTGAGAATGGGTGATGATGAGAACATTAATAATTTTCATGCAAAGACTGAATGAAATTGTGTGTGGGATTAGATGTGCTGGTGGAAAGATAGAAAAAATCTGAGATTGTTGCTAAAGTTCTTAAAGATCCCTACCTAATTCTTACAAAGTCAAAGCTAGTGCTATTGAAGAGATTTGGACTGTAACAAACATAACCAGAGATATATTTGTTGGTAAGCTGACTGCTTTTGAGTTGAGCGAATTTGGTGATGCCCTTCCTAAGGTTGAATTTTCATTTAAGGCTATTACTTCTAGAAGAGAGACAAAGATATGATCTGGGTGAAAGTTCATGTAGAAAGACATTCAAGTATGAGGATGAAATCATACAGATTGAAGAAGAAGAAAAAGAGCTAGAAGAGCTAGAAGCACTTATTGTGAAAAGAGTACTGAGAGGAAAAGGTAAGTATGATGGAAAATTGCCTCTTAAATGTTTTTCTTGCAATAAGATATGTCATTTTGCATCAAGATGTCTGGAAAGAGATGCTAAACAAAAACATAACAAGCCTATATTTCAAAAGAAATGTTACTTTGTTGTTGATGAAGGTGTGATAGATGATGAATATGATAAAGGAAATAGAAGTGATGATCAATGGGTATTTATTGCTATCAAGGAAAATAATCTTGTATCTATTGAACCTGTTGGTTGTACAAATGTGGAGAAAGCCCTAGCTGCTCAAGTTGAAGAAAAATATGAATGGGTGATTGAAAATGGATGTTCACATCATATGACAAGAGACAAAAGTAATTTTGTAAGCTTGGAAAAGTATGATGGTGGTGTTGTGATATTTGGTGATAAAACAACTAGTGTGATCCGTGGAAGAGGTTGCATTTCTCTTCATGGTAAGCATAATATTGATGATGTTCTATATGTGGAAGGCTTGAAGCATAATATTTTGAGTGTTGGTCAAATGGTTGATAAGGGATACAATCTTCAGTTCAAGGATGGAAAGTGCAAAATATTGAGTTCCAGAAATGAAATTGCATAAGGTACAAAAATAAAAGGTAATATCTTTCACTTGATTGCTGCTAGTAAAATGTGTTTGATTGCTCAAGTTGATGAAATTTGGTTATGGCATAGGAGGTTGTGTCATGTTAACTCTGATAATATTGTCAATATAAGTTCCACTAAGGCTGTGAGAGATCTACCTAAGTTGGTGAAACCTACTAATGCAATATGCAAGGAATGTTAGTTGGGAAAGCAAGCTAGGATTTCATTTCAGAGTAAAAATCATTGTTCAAATGAATTGTAAGAGCTTGTGCATACTGATCTGTGTGGTCCCTCTAAGGTCAAAATTTTACAAGGTTGCAGGTATTTCATGTTACTCATTGATGATTATTTTAGAATGGTATGGGTTACTCTCTTAAGGCAGAAATCTGAAGCACTAGAAAAGTTCAAGATCTTTAAAGCTATGGTTGAGACAGAGATAGGTTTGAAGATTAAATTTCTAAGATCGGATAGAGGTGGTGAATTCACTTCCGGTGAATTTAATTCTTTTTGTGAAGAACATGGAATAAAGAGACAATTATCTGCACCGCAGACCCCTCAACAAAATGGAGTTGTGCAAAGGAAGAACAGAACAATTGAAGATGTTGCTAGAACTATGATGCTGGAAGGAAATATCCCTCATATCTATTAGAGAGAAGGTATGAGTACTACTGTGTACACACTCAACCAGGTAAAAATCAAAGGTGATACTGGTAAGACCCCTTTTGAGCTATGGACTGGTCAAAATACTATTGTTAAATACTTCAAGATATTTGGAAGCTGATGTTATATTAAGAGAGATGAAGACATAGGAAAGTTTGATGCTAGGAGTGATGAAGGTATCTTTCTAGGATATTATACTAAAAGCAAGGCCTAGTAGTGTTATAATAAGAGATTGAAGGAAATGGTTGAAAGTGCAAATGTTAAGGTTGATGAAGACTTAGGTACACTATCCAGAACCTATGGATATGATTCTAATGATCAGGATGATAGTACAAACCAAGGAAAGCAAGTTCAAACTACAAATCAAGTGCAAATCAATCTGGTAAATCAAGAAAATGAAGAAGAAAGAGAAACTAGTGAAAGAGCATAAGAGATATCAGAAGAGCTTGAAATTGAAGAACATACTAAGAAGAATCTAAGTTATGTAAGACTAAATCATTCAGAAGATCAGATTATAGGTGATAAGAACAAAGGTGTCCAAACTAGGAGAAAGATTGCAGAAGAATATTGTGTGATATCAAGGATTGAGCCTACTAGTGTGAATGAAGCATGTAAATATGAGCATTGGGTTGAAGCAATGAAAGAAGAGTTAAAACAGATTGAAAAGAATGATATATGGATTCTTGTTCCCAGACCTAAGGATAAGAATGTCATTGGAACCAAATGGGTCTTTAGAAACAAACTGAATGACCAAGGTGAAGTGGTTAGAAACAAAGCAAGAATAGTATGTAAAGGATGTTCATAGATGGAAGGAATTGATTTTGAAGAGACCTTTTCCCCTGTTGCTAGAATTGAAGCTATAATATCATTTCTTGCCTATGCTGCTCACAAGAACTACAAAGTCTATCAGATGGATGTCAAATTAGATTTTCTAAATGGTGAAGTGGAAGAAGTGTATGTTGAGCAACCTCATGGATTCCAGTTGACTGATAAGGAAGATATAGTGTATCAGTTGAAGAAAGCATTATATGGACTCAAGCAAGCCCCTAGAGAATGGTATGCAAGATTGGCTAAGTATTTGTTGAAGCTTGGATTTAACAAAGGTACTGCTGATAGTAATCTATATTTCAAGATTGATCATAATAAAGATTTGATTGTGGAAGCCTTTGTTGATGATATCATTTTTGGAGGAGATGATGGTTTGTGCATGAAGTTTTCTAATGAGATGCATAATGAATTTGAGATGTCTATGATTGGTGAGATGAAATTATTTTTGGGATTGCAAATTACTTAGTTAGATAAAGGGATTTTTATTTCTTAGTCCAAGTATGTGAAGGAATTGCAGAAAAAGTTCATTATGGAAGATTCAAAGCCAGTTGGTACACCCATGGTGATTGGATGCAAGTTGACAACAAAAGATGATTCTCCAAAAGAAAATTAGACAAGATACAAATCAACGATTGGTGGATTGTTGTATTTAACTCAAACTAGGCCTAATATCATGAATATTGTATGTACTGTTGCAAGATTTCAAGATAATCCAAAGGAATCTCATGTGACTGCTATGAAGAGAATTTTCAGATACTTGAAGGGAACTGTTGATCTTGGCCTATGGTATCCTAAAGATGATGATCTTACCTTGAGTGCCTTTACTGATGTTGATTGGGAAGGAGATGTGAATGACATAAAAAGTACTAGTGGTGGAACATTTTTCTTGGGGAAGAAGCTAATTTCATGGTTAAGCAAGAAGCAGAATGCCATTTCCTTGTCTAGTATAGAGGTCGAATACATTATTGCTGCTAACAACTGTACTCAAGTCCTATGGATGAAACAGATGCTAAAGAATATCAAAATTACATATGACAAGCCTATTGCTATATTTTGTGATAACTCAAGTGCTATTAACATTTCCAATAATCTGGTGCTACATTCAAAAGCAAAGCATATATCTATCAAGTTTCAATTTTTGAGGGAGAAGGTAAGTGAAAAAGAAGTCAAATTGGAGTATGTGCCTATTAAGGAGTAGATTACAAACATCTTTACCAAGCCATTGCCTAAGGATACTTTTGATTATCTCAGAGGTAAGTTAGGGGTGATTACCCCTAATAATCAGAACTAGGATGCATTGCATTGCATCAATCTGTGCATTTCATAATCATATCTTGTTTTGGATTGATGTTGTGATGGATGCTACTCAGGGGGAGTAGTCATATGTTCATATGTTTACATATGTGGTTTAAAGCTTAGATATATTTTCATTTATGTTAAAGGGGGAGATTAGTCATGTGAAAAACTAGTGATTATCTAAGGAGAAGACGAGTCAAATTCTAAGGGGGAGTAAGTGTCAAGAGATAGTTTCATTGATGGTGTTTTTCACATTATGTTTTGCCATCAATGCCAAAGGGGGAGATTTTTGGATGTTGTGGTTGTGTTGCTAATATGTGGTTTTGATTTATGTCAACACTATTATCATTAATTCATTTGAAGATGTATATGTCGAGGACATTGAGAAAATTGTAAAGAAATGAGTTGCAGGTTGTCAGTGGTGAAGTGAAGTTCAGTATCTCAATATGTTGTGTACTTTCATGATCAGAGGTTGTGGACTAAAGGGTTTTGTTTTTAAGTGTATCTATTTTATCCACGTTGAGTTTTAGAGATCCACATGAAGATTTGATTGAGTTATGAAGATTTTCATTCTGACAGTTTTTTTGTTTCTTCCGTTGGTGTTCCTGATTGAAGATGGTGCTATTTCAGTTAGTTTAGTTGTTACAAATGCTTCTCTTATGATTCATAATTCTTGTGGATGTTTCTAGATCATTCTCTATCTTTGTTGCATGTCTCCATTGATTGTTGTCTTGGTGGTTGGCAATTTTCTCTTGTGTGTTCATGTTTTTCTTGTTCTTGGCCAACATAGTGTTTGTAGCATGTTGTGGATCTTTGAGGAGAAATTAATTGAAGTATATTCATGTTGTAGATGTTGTTTTGGATCTTCACCAAGCTATGGTTGAACTTGGTTGATTTGCATTGTTAATATTTAATTTTTTGGGCTGACAGTTATATTTATTTTATTATTTCTTTATGGCCAATTTGTAGTGATGAAATTTCTTGTTGTGGATATATAAGAGCAATTTTTTATTCAAATTGAAGTGTGTGAGAAGGTGTGGTTTTGTATGAGATGTGAAAATAATGTCCTAATCATTCGAAGGTAGAGTAGAGTGTGCAAGTGTATGCCAGAGTGTGCTTGTATGTGTGAATATCATTTGAAGGTAGACCAGAGTGTGAGGAAGTGTGCAAAAGAGTAAATAATTGTTCATGTGCTTAATTGGAACTATAATTAGGCATTAGTAGATGCTATTTTCTTAGTTCAAAATCTAGATGGCTGTAGTTCGAATCTCTTTGTAAAAAAGTGTGTCTTCCTATGCAATTGAGTAGTGAGCTCTAGGCAATGTTCTTGAATGCATGTGCATTCCCCATATTTCATTTTCATTATACTTTTAATAGGGTATAATCTCGTGGATTAACCTCCACCATGTTTTTTCCCCTAACAGGGTTTCCACGTAAAAAATCTTGGTGTTATGTGTTTTTTAGATGTGTTGTTGATTCATGCTTTCATTGATATTAATTAGATATGAGAATAAGGTTAATAAGTGGAATAATTTTTTGAATTTCTGTGACAACTGATTCACCCCCCCTAGTTGGTTGCCCTTGTTTTGCCAATAATTATCGCAATGAATATTAGTGCTATCAACATCCCATGCATCAACAAACACTTCTATCTTAGGTTTATAATACATGATTTCGAATTCAATTCTCAAATCATCATTTAGCTCAATGCAAAATGTTTCAAAGGAAGGCCCAAATAATTCATAATTTGTCTTTGCAACAAATTTGTCAGAGTGACTATTCAAAACACATTCATTGTTGCAATGAGTACCATAGTCGATATTATCTTTCATAATGTCAATATGAACATCTGAAAGTTTCTCATTAAGAATTGAACAAGTATCTTCATTCTCTTTCACAACAATGCACTCCTTATTAGATGAAAATGTGTCAATTTCTAGAAAGATACAAGCATATTCCATCTCATCATTAATTTCATGAACTAATGGCTTCACAAATAGATCTGAATCAATTTATTTCCCAATTTTATTTACATCTATATCCTCTTCATACATTATAGACATTTCCATCTCTTCTTCACATAAACAATCACAAGCAGTAGAGATATAATCATATTCACTAGCATCATAGTCAACATCATCAACATCCTTATCATCTTTAACATTGTGCTTAGGATTAGGATATTGAATACACAAGTTTTTATCTTTAAATTCATCATCACTCATAGAGTTGGGTGAGTGTAGGATCATGGGGGTCCAAAACGTGGCAATATTACCCAAAAGTGGTTGATGACATTCTTTTTATCCAAATTTTATAAAGAAAAAAGGGTTTATTGATAAAATTGTCAACTTTTCACCAATATAAGATATGACTTATTTGGAATTAAATAGATAATTATTATGTATTTTCTACATGCATTTTGACTAAAGTCCCGATTGATACCTATTGATTGAAAAAATATATAATTATTAAACGATTCCTCATTTTTTGAATCAGAAAAATGTGGCACATTCTATACTTCCCATACTGTAGGAAAAAAAAATGATTTTCATAATTTTTTGACCAAGTTATGGTGGTCAGACAAACAAGTTTTAATATTTTTTAAAAATTTCTAATAAAAAATTTATAGCTAATTATTTACTTGCAAAAACAATTATAAAAAATAAAGTGGCACATCTAGGCATATGTCCTCTACTTATATTGAAAGTTAAAAAAAAAAAACATCTTGTACTTAGGTTGGTCAAACATACACCAGCTTTTTATTTTTTCTTGAAAATTTAGTACTACTATATTGAAATTTCAAAATTTCACCAAATAGATTTACTTTTTTCCATAAGAGGACTAGTATCATAGAAACTACATGCAAATTTCTACAATTTTTGTTCTTACATATTTTTCAAATTATGTTAATAACCTATTCAAATTTTTCTATCAAGTTGCCTAACTCTGTTTTTCTAAATTTTCATTGCCACTTAAGGGCCTAGTTTGGACCCCCATGATCCTACACTGACCTAGTTAGTATGCTCCATTGATAGAAAAATTGAACTACATTCCAAGTATTGATCAAATGAATTTTTTTCATTCACTTGTGAACAAGTGACTTCATCAGTATTCATATCATTGCATCCTTTATATGAAGAAAACACCTCTAGATCATCCTCATAGGAGCATTCATAATCCTTAAAAGAATAATTAGGTTCACTATCATCATGATACTTATCACAAGAAGATTCATCACTACATAAACTATGCTTAGAATCTTCAAAAGGAATGCTTAAAATTTCACTTTCAAAATCTTCACCATTGATTTGTAATGCGAAATCTGTAGAGCTTGCATTGCTATCATTGATCAAAAAATGACATGGAATGACATCTTACATCTCTTTTACTTCATTAACTAAGATATTACAAGGAAATATTTCATGCATATCAATTTTGTTATCATACCATGTATCTTCATCTTCATCATTGTTGTATTGATTTGTACATGTGATGATTATGGGATGATTACAATCATTATCCCCATTTAGACAAGATGGATTTTCATTTTCTAATATACATTTTTTAGTTATGTTCATCATATTTTGATTTTTCTCAATAGGATAAGTTCTATTAACATTTTGAGATACTATATTTTCTGCATAATCACACCGCGATCCTTCAACAATCTTTATCCAATCAAGTACTTGATCAAAACTATGAGGTTTTAATTCTTTTGGAAAAGTACTCAACCCCAACTCATAGATTTCACAAAACAAATCAATGCATGTTGGATCCTTAGGTTTGAAATTTTTGAGGAATTCCAACAAGTCATCCAAAAACCTTGCAAAAAAATCATATGGTGATTCTCCCCCATGCCTCTTCATATCAGATAACTCCTGAACAAAAGACATAGGAAAAACATTGCTTAAATTGTGTTCATGTTCAACTTGGAATTCACCATTAGTTGCATCATGTAATGATAGACTAATTGTAATAGTAGAAGCATTATCATATTGATAATAATTTTTTTGTCTGGTCCATAAATTCCATTTGCATGAGATGTGCTAGGATAACCAACACTTGCAGCCATGTATCCCTTCATCATTGAATATTTCAAGTTGTTTTCATATATATCCATGACAATTTGATATGCATGATGAAGTGTTCTAGGATCTTTATCTCTTAACAGATAACTCATTTCTTCATCAAACGCACCAAGGTAAACAAACAAGCACAATGCATTATTTGGTCTTATATTTTTGGGAAAGTCACCTAATATTTTTGCAAATCTAAGATTGAAAGCAAGAACTAACTCTTTTTCTTCTATCTGGATGTTCATAAGTTTTTGTCTCACTGAACTTGGATCAATTCTTTCACCAAATTGTTATATGAATGCTTCCATGAACTTATTCCAAGAAGAGATAGAACACACTGGAAAATACAAAAACTAATCTTTGGCATCTTCCTTTAGAGATTGAACAAAGAACTTCATGAAAATATCTTCATGGCTTATCTCATAATCTCCCATCAAATAAAAACTCTTGTAGATGATTAGATGTTGATTATGAGCTTTTCCCTTTGAAATTTAGCAAGTTCTTGTTGACTTCATTAGGAACAAGGTTTGGGAAACCTTGAATACCATTAAAATTTAATGGTCTATATCTTTCAATTGAGAATTTTCTTTGATGACATGATAGGGGATGCACACTTTTCATGTTTACATATGACACCCCCTAGGGATATACTAGTGGATGAACACTTTCTTACACCTTTTACAAACTTCAAATATCAATTCTATAGTTGATAATTTATTTCTCTATCTCTTGCTTTCAACATGACCGTAAAATATTGCAATGCATATAACTCAAATGCAACTACACCTAAGATCTCTTTAGTGGGCACATTTAAGAACAAGCATGCTTCTTCAACGTAATACACAGGCTGCAAATTATAACTCAAAAGTATGTATAATTATCACTATCATCACTATTAAATTTGCTGCAAAAAACCTCCTCCGGGTCTAAAAACTTTAATATCTGAACCAGATGTTTAGATTCATCAAATGCTTGAATCTTTCCAAATTGACACTCTTCTGATCTCCCTAGTAGAGTTTCCAATATGTTGGTGTATACTTGTATGGGGAGCTTCAAATGGATAACAATAACAAATATAGCCAAAGATTCTTGTTCTTTCTTCCTCAACAAAGTCACCAATCTATTACCAATGTTTTTCTCTTGCAACCCCCAACCCTAAGGAAAACCACAATGCCTAAAACAAGGGATAAAAAGGTTAAGACAAAGGTCTTGCACTATCAACACATCAAGGACGAGAGAGTCCAACAAACAAGGCTATAATCAGCCTTCTACACTTTGAGCTCTAGAAGACTCATGAAGTTGTTCCTATTCAAAATCGGCATGTATATAATATGACTTGCACCAGATAACATATTGCAGATTTCTAACATGTGGATGGTTCTCAGATGTATGTATAAAGAGTGTTATATGTATTTCATTATATTCATACATGATCCCCTTTTCACCTTGTACCCAAACTAAGAACAAATAAATTAAGAGAAATATTCATCTCAAACACACAAAGAAGTTACAATAGAATCATTCTAGACATAACCTCTATGTTCTTTAATCTCCATGAAGATATAGAAAACCAAAAATAATTTAAACATGAAAATGGGTAAGATTATGTTTTAAATGGTGATTCTTTCCAGGGTTTACACAAGAGAAATACACTAGACCAATGCCTTGTCCATAATAGATTCAAAATGAAGTAACCTATCTAGTAATAGCCTGAACACAAAACCAATGATTATTAAATCATTACTACCTTACAATTTAATGAAGTCTCATTAGGGCATATCTCCAACATTCTTATAGGTCCTGAAATGCAACACAATATATTTAGCATTTAATTGAAAGCACACTTTAACCTATTATTTGAACAAGAGCCATCAACCAAATACTTGTTACAACAAATGTGCAACAAAAAAAAATTACAATATTTGATTATTTTGATTGAAAATACAATGCATACATTCTAAAGACATTACAATATGACATAGTTCATCATAATCTACAAACTGATTTGCTTTCCATTAAAAGATGGATTACAACATTGAACCTTGAAGTTTTAAGAAATCCTAATCTAGAGATAACCCTATGAAAAATTACAATATCACAATGGAGAAACTAGAAGCCCCTTACAATGGAAAAAAATATCATTTAATAGAAAAAAGAAAAAAATGGAGAAGACCTAGAATTAATCAATGGTGGATACAAGACATATCTCAACTCCCTTGATCTACAAACTAATTGGCATTTAGAAGATGCTTCTCATTCTTCATTTTCCCTCCTCACTTTGTCTTCACTTAGTTTGAAATTGATTTTTCCCAAATCTATTTTGCATTCCCATGAAAACCTTTTACTTGCTTGTAAAAGCATGTTTACTAGTTATATTTTCACTTTGCAAGTGAAAAATATCACCCCTAGGTAAAAAACAACTTATTGGTAGTTAAAACTTTGCTCTGTAGATCAAAATTTTATGCAAATGTTGTTAACTCCACCATTGACATTTAAATACATGATTTAATCATATATTTTTACATTCTAGAGGCCTCAATTTATATTATAAATAGTTTGACATTTTTTCAAACATTTGGTTTACAATCCTTCTACTTGTGCATTATGCTTGCAACTAACTCACTCTCACCTATAATTACCAATTTCATTTTTCCTTCAATTGAATACTAAGATTTATTTAATGTGGGCATCTAGTAGCATAAAACCATTTACATTGTACTTGAGAATGCAAATCCATACATTTCCTTGGCTGCTAGGAAATGTATGCAATTTGTACAGGTTATTTCAGCTTACCGGTGCTCATAAAGCAGGTAAAATATAGCCAAAATAACTACTCGTGTTTGAGAAAAGGTCTAGGAATCTTTTGGAAGGAAAAAACCATAGTTTGTAGCTCAAAAATGACATCAACACTTGGCCTAAAACCCAAAAATGTTAGAACATACCATTTCTAGCTCCATAGATGTTCATTGAAGATATGAAAAGTGAAAAACTATCACAAATTCAGCACGTAAAATCCTCCAATTGACCTTGCACATGATGAGAAATAATTTTGCCACATTCATGCTTTTCTAGTTCCTTGCACAAAAGCTCTCACGATAGAAAATGCTACTACATGCTAGCCAAGAAAGCATGTTGACAACAAAATAAAAAAATTTGCAAACACTTAATTATTTTATTTGCATATAATTTTCATTTTCAATGGTTGCAATGTCTTAGGAAAAAAATTATCCTCCCCACAAACTCCCATCTTACTTCCTCATTTGTTGCTCTCAAAATGAAGGTTTGAACCATGAAAGGTTGAAGCTTTCACAATGTTTTAGGGTAATAGAAAAAGGCTTGGAACAATCAAAATTCTACTCTTGGTTTGCTAGACCTAGGTAGGTGAACCTATCTTGAATAATCTGACTTATCTTATGATTATCCTTCGTGTGCTTTGTCCACAATGGCAGATAACAGTGAACAAATGAAACCAAACTTCGATAACTACCTTCTGATCTAAATCCTAGAATGCTTAATTAATTGATAAAAGAGATTGAATGAATTCAAATAATGAAATTGCAGAGACCAGTGCTTTATTGGGTATGCGGAGTCAAACGAAACAGAAGTGGGCAACTTATTCTGGCAGAAAATCAAATTGTAGGCATATGATCTGTTTATAACTTGTATAAACAATGCAAGATTATGACTACTGAGCTCTAGCTCTTCTTTAATAATCCAAATGAATCTTCCTGATTACTGTGATCAATGAAAAGGATTTAATCCCTACTTGAGAGAACCAGTTACTTAATCACACAAATGTAGCAAATGTGCACAGATAAACTAAAAATAAACTTGTTATTCCAATTTAAACAACCAGAAAAAATCAAATTAGAGACAGCTTCAACAATACTTTTCAATAAGCTTAACAGACAATTGATACCAAAAATAACCTGTCACACTAGCTGAATTTCATTGAAATCACCATTTAAAAACATGCACCATGGTCTCTAGAATGAGAACTTTATTCTACCGTGCCCATTCCTACTCTACTGTATTTATCTAATCTAAAAATATCCTCCAAAATCTATTACAATTAAGGTGTATATTTATACACCAGCCTTAGGAATCACATCGATTCGAATTCATATCGACCCCCATAGAAATCAAGCCCAAATCATGTCGGCCACAACAGTATTTAGAATTTCATATGTCGGCCAACAACTTTTGGATTTCTATTTTATTCACCAACCACTCACCAAGACAGGCCTAAAGGTATGCCGAAGGAAAAAATAACACTTATCACTCCCTGCCAGTGTTCCCCTGCTTCGCATTCGCCGTGACCATCTGCTCGTTATGCCGAAGTCCAGGAGTAGCCATTTGTTCCACTGTGTATCGTTATAGCCTTCTGTCATCGGTGAGATATCATATCGATTTGATTATGTTTTGCCGATACATACTTTTCCTTATGTGCCTTCTTGTCGCTGAGACATACAAATATCTCACACCGATGCATTCCCCTTGTTTTATTCACTATTTATGTAACTTATCTAGGTCGAGAAGACCTTTCGTAGACTCCACATTGCTTTACCGAAAACCGTTATCCATCTTGAATGTCGCCGTGACCCCCTGCTTGTCACACCAAATTCAAAGAGTACTTCGAGTCACTATGACTTTCATCCATTGGGGAAAAATCTTGGAGATTACCATATGTCATACCAAAATTTCCCTTAAATGCTGGTCAATGTGACAAGATGATGTCGCTAAGACCTTTCAACGAAAGAAATAACTCATGCCGATGCATTGCCAAATACCAGTTGGTGAAACAAATGGAAATCGTTATGACCTTATACCGAATACCCTCAGTCCAGCTGAAAAGAACATTCAATGTAACTGTCGGTGAAACCATGAGATCTCGCCAAGACGTTATGCAGAAACAAAGTCCTACACTGATAAAAATCTACTTTGACTAGTTGGTAAGACAAAACAATTTTGGCGTGACATTACAATGACTCCCAAACTCTTTCCAAAATATGCATCTTCCTGTCGCCAAAACCCTGTGAAAGCTATGCTGACAACCACCTACAGATAAAATCTATTCGCTGAGACACCTGATGAGTCTTGCGGATAGGCAATATAGACTCATGCAAGTTGAAACACGCAAAATGGATCAGGGAGACATATACCACGGTGTGAATCATGCAAGACCCGATGGCTACAATGGATGAAAAATGAGCAGAATGATAGGAAAACAAACCCTAGTGTTTTAGGATGAGGACCATATAGAAACTTAGGGTCAAGCAAAATAGGTGAAAATATTGCAGAAATTTGCAACTCCAACAGGATGTATCCTTTCTTTTCACTTTTTCATGGTCTAGAGGCACCTTATGGTTTTAACCTAGAGACCTTTCTTTTTTTGTTTTGTCATTTTCACATTTGTGACTGGAGGGGTGGATAGACTCCAAAAGATAGATTGTGTTATCCAAGTCTATCAGAAATCTAGCTTTATGATCTCTACTAGGAATACCTTCACATAATCCCATGAACTTAGTGATTGCTTCATCATTTTCAAAAACGTCTAGGCCATGTGGTCCTTGTTGGTCCTAGTCTATCAGTTGCGAGTACACTAAGGGCATGCCATCATCAGTATTTTCAAGGTTCAGTGAATTGGAAGATAAGGTGAAAACAAAAGTGTTGTTAGGATCCCATAAGGAATCAATCTAGGTGTTTCCTTAGGTGTTGGGGTTGGATAGGTTAGGTATATCGTAGTCACTAGAGGCACAAGAGCCCCACTCCCATTCATTGGATCCGATCTTGATATAGTCTTCATATATCTCAGATGTCTTAGATGTCTTGGACATGTCGATATCCTTTGAAGCACTTACTTCCTCACTCAAAAGCACCTTTGTACTAGGAATGCCTATCTTTATTGGTTTGAAACCTAGCCCTAAGCCCTTTGGTTACTTAGACACTAGAAAAGGTTATATCATCCCATTTTTGTTCAATCCAATCCTGTTATGTCCATCATAGCCTTTACTCTTCATGATTTCAAAGCCTTTTCCATATTGTTTAGTTAGGATCAGCTTGGGCTCAATGTCTTCTTCTTCTTCTTTGTATAAACATGTTGAGGCATCTTCTTCATTAATGGCTTCCTTAATTATTTCTCCCCATTTTGTGAAAGTAGTCCTAGGAGATACTTGAATATTAACTTTAGGTTCCTTTTTGACTGCTGATGGTTTTCCATAGGTCTTAGGTGATATAGGTAATTGAATAACACAATAGGAGGTCTTCATATGATATTCACCACAACCCTTGTCCTAGACCTGGATTTTAGGATCAGAAGATGGAGTTTTTTAGGTGGATGCTTTGTTCAAGGTGGATGGATCAATGTAATGAGATGAGGTGGATGATGAAGCTTCTCAATTTATTGGCACTTGTTGTTCGGGTGTTCCTCCTAGGTTGTTGCAATACTAAAAAAGGGTTTGGGTCACCAGCTATTGTAATCTCAGTGCCATTGTAAGGGAACTTTATGCATTGGTGGTAGGTAGATGGAATGATTTTCATGGCATGGATTTATGGTCGCCCAAGGAGAAGATTGTAAGGGAGATCCAAGTCCAATAATTGGAATGTGGTATTTAATACAATGAGACCCACTCTAATAGGTAATGTTGTGATGCCCTTGGAAGAGTGCTCTTCATCATCATAGGATTTTATGATAATTATGTTTGTTGTGTCCATGTAAGCTTTAGAGAAGCCCAATGTTGTAACCAATTTAAGTGTGCAAATATTTAATCTCAATCCACTATTTACCAAGACTCGTGTGATTTTATGTTTATTAATGGAGACTTCTAAGTGCAAGGGGTCATTATGATTAGAATTTTGGGATGAATAGTCTTGGTCTGAAAAAGTGACATGGTGCATGTTGGCTAAGTAGGCCACCATTTCTTGGAATCAATTAACATCAAGGTCGATTGGTACAGAAGCATCTTGCAATGCTTTCTCCAAAATAGCTTTGTGTTCAAGGGATATACAAATTAACTCAAGGATGGTGCAATTTGAGCAAGTGTTTTCCCCAAGTGGTCTAAGAGGTTATATTGGGACTTTTGTTGTTGTTTAGGGGGATCACCTTATAGGGTCACTTTGGTTCTTTATGTGTTTACTAAACATTCTAGTGGCTTCTTGATGGTGATGATATTGACATGGTCATCTGTGGCTCAAATATGATGGATAGTATAGTTATGTGCAACACAGGTATAATTAGCTTGGTTATTGGTCTTTGCACCCAAATTAGATGCCTTAATTGTCCCATGGTCTTGAAAAGGATTATTAACAAAGTTATGATCAATATTGGAGGTCTGTTGTTGACAATCGACTTCTATGACACCATTTTCAATTAGGTCTTGGATTATGTTCTTGAGTTGTCTGCAATCTAAGTTTTTGTGTCCCTTGATACGGTGATAATCACAAAATGAATTGTCATCCCACCATGAGGGTTTAAATTTCCTTGGATCATATTATTTTTTCTCATGAAGTTGAATGACTTTGGACTATAAGGGTTGTTCTAGGATTGATTCAATTGGTTCCCCTAAGGGAGTGTATTTGCATCTTGTCCAAAAATTCCTTTGAGGTCTTTATTCTCAATTGTTTTGAAGGGAATTTTTTGTTTGATCATGAATGCGTGGTGGGTTGTTTGATTTACTAGGTCCTTTAGGTGTGATTGCATGACCAATATGTATAGCCTTTGAGTTGACAACTTCATCATTTGTGATATTTTTATTGTGGGCCCAATATTTACTTTTGTCATTGGAGGTACTTTGGGCATTCTATTTCTTGTTAGATGTTTTAAGCTCCCCTTTTTCAATGAAGGCCTTCTCAATTATGGTGCCTTTTTTCACTAGGTTAGTAAATGTTGTGCAATAATGGGCTTGCAATTAAAATTTTAGGTCCATGATCAAGTTTTCTAAGAAAATGATAATATTTTATTTTTGAGGAATCTCGACAAGACATCTACTAGCCAAGATCCTCCATCTTTGGAAGAAAATTATGAGTGACTCAACTTCTTCTTGTTTTGTATGACATAATGTGGCTATGGTAATGTCATTTTTAATGTTATAAGCAAAGTGAGTGATAAATTTATCAGCTGGTTTTTCCCATGTTCTTATGCTAGATGGTAGATGTGTGAACCACTTGAGTGCTTGTCCTACAAGAATCCTGATGGAACCCCTAAAAAATTCTTGGTTCCATTCCTAACTTTGTAAATTTCAGTCAGTTTCAAATGTCTAGACTTAGGGTTTTTCTCACTAATAATGCCTTGGGATTTTTCTATCAAAATATCACCCAAGAAACCCTTAAATCAAATCACTCGTTAATCATATAATCTATCATTGGCCTCTTATCACCCATTTTTAGTCATCTTAAGACATCTTGAGTCTTTAAAACTCATGGAGTAACCGGTCCCTCGTGCCTAGGTCCGAAATATTTTTTATATGGTTAAGTGATTGACCTTATTTGACCTTTACATCCTTTGAAAATAATATGTTCTAAACCCTTAGCATTTTATACATTGTCCTAGGCAATCCCCTTTCTCATAACGACTTTTGAACACATGCTTAATTATCCCACTTAAGTTTCATCTACTGTCGGCCTCCTACAATGATTCAATAACTAAGTCTTTATGGCCATGATTCAGAGATTAGAAATCTAACCTAAATAGTTATCTCAAACATCATGAAGGTGTATTTAACTTGTCAACCCAAGGGCGTAAACTTGAAATGGGTTAACACTATATGTGCACTAGGAACTCAAAGTAGCCACATCTACACTACAACTAAGAAAAACGTAACACTGGAAAGTAAAATGCTTGGAAAGAAATAAATCAAAACTAATCATCAATTAAAAACTATGCTAAGCTAAAATGCATAACAATAATGAAGGTATGGGTGAAAAAATAGGAAACTACTATGTCTGCTTTAGCTGCAGGAACAGTCACATAATAGAATTCTAGTGGTTGCAAGAACAGTCGATGCCAGATTTTGAACTAAGTACATAACAGGAAATAATAACTAAACTAATTACTTTAAAGAAAGGATTACTCACCAAGTGGGCCCCCTTGGATGAGTATCCACTAAGGCTAATACAAACTCAAATGTTTAAGCTCAGACTATCATCTCATTTATTGAAAAATATGTAAACAGAGTAGCAACATGGCTGTATTGAAAAATGGAGAATGCTTAATACATCAATATCATCTAACAACAAGAATTAAGAACTAAGAACCTCCAAGAAGAAGACTGAAATCTTTATTTAAACTACTAGCTAAACAGGGCGGTCAACTCCCACTAACTGAGAGAACGCCATTTAGGGAAAGCAAGGAAAAGAGTGGCAGAGTGGTTACATCTGCAGGGAATCTAGTCAGACATGCATGCCCAAACGTGGACTCAGCACTGTAGTAATGCCCACAATTTCTCAATGCCATAAATACAAGGTGATTACAATTGATTGTCATGAGGAATCCGTTGCTGTCATCCTTTAGTTGACTCCGTTGAATGATTCCCCTACATGACCATCTGGCAGTTTCCTTTCTCAACTTAGCATCCATAAATTATGTCCTGCATAGCAATGTTAGTACGCATAATAATTGCACCTCTATAATCACCTTAAAGAACATTCATCAACCATATGAAAAATCAATATAGATAATCCACATAATATGCCAATGTCATTAAAAATTCATAGAGATAGGGTTAAACCCAATGTCAAAGGTTTGAGGGAAACATTATGCAAATATTAACACTTAACTACTGAAGTTCATGACACTTCTAGCAAATGGAATATAAATTCTACCCAAAATTTGAACAAAAACAAGGCTTATCATCTACCGCTTCCATTTATCGCTCATCGTGAATGGCTCTTGAAATGAAAATTTGAATCAATGATGAGCAATGAGTGGTATTTCCTTTGTATCACACATCACGAATGAATTTTAAAACTTTAGTTTCAATTAGTGATGTGCGATACTTAGGTTTTCTCTTTACACTGAGGTTTCAGATATCGCTAATTTCTCTCAACTTTTGAGTTTTGAATTAGTGATGAGAAATGATCTCCAAGGCTCTTTGTTTTTATTTCCATCACTCATCATAGATAGTTGTGTGCCGGTCTTCTCCAAATTGGCAATGAGTGATAAGGCTATTGGTCCATGTGAGCCATTGCTATTTTGAAGAGGGGTAAATGAGCGATATGTTGGTGACTATTGATTTCAAAGGTTGATGCACATGGCTTGATCTAGTTCCATTTATTTTCATCATCTAGCACTAATATAGTTCAAAATTTGAAACATAAATTAGTGAAGTGTGATGTATGATGAATATTTCCAAAAGGAGCAGTGATCCAACGGTTTGAATTTCATCATGCCAATGCTCTCATCATTGATTGAGCCCTGGAGGGGTGGGGCAAATCTGCAATGCATGATGGGATGTTTTAGGGAATATTCTCTTCAAATACTAGCTGCTTGTACTTTATTTATATAAATGAAAAGGCATGGACCAGGGTGGTGATGCATGTTAATTGTCAGATTAAGGTGACTAATGAAGTTAAGGGTAAATGTGATAGCTATTTTAGGTGATATCACCATATTTTAGGAAAGTTGTAAAATCTAGAAATGATGCTCAAGGATTCCCATTGATATTGTTTTAAATCCTAAAAGATCGACAACACAAATTCAAAGCTAATTGACTAAGTTTTCAACTCCCTCACACGAAGTTATCCTCAATCATTAAATTCTACACACTCTGAATTGTCTACTTAATGCATATTTCCTGTTGTTTCACCTCACCAATTGCAGTCTTTGGGAAGTGAGAAATGTGAGCCAAAAAGAAAGTGTGTGAGTTGTGGGCTTTTAATTGAAAAAGTGTTGAAGTGCTTATACTGAGTGAGTTGTTTTTTCATATGACCTCTGTTTAATTCAGGCATTAGTTTTTTTAAGAGTTTCATATTTCGGGGATAGTAAGAGTCTCAGTTGATTGTAATTTTCACTGGGATTAGCTAAAATTTTCTGGGTTGGTGGGTTTTCTTCTCTGCAATTTCAATTCGGGTGCTTAAACTAGTGAGTCTTTCTGCAATCTAGATTGGCTAGTTTTTACCCTGTGTCTTGAGAGAATGGGTAAGTTAGGTGTGATTGTTCAACCAACTGTTTAGCCAACTAGGAGGTCTAAGAGACTTAGTGTGTTTGAATTTCAAGAGGATATATCTGTGGTTGAGCAAGAAGTACCTAGGACTTTTGTAACACCCAAGGGTAAAAGCAATTCCCATGGTAAAATTAAGAAGACTATTGTCAAGAGAACATACAATTTGAGAAGCAAGACCATTTCAAAAGAATTGGTCAAGTTTAAAGGGAAGGAGTCATTTGAGCCTGTGAAGAAAAAAAATAAGAGAAGCAAGTATCATAAGGCCTACCTGGGGAGACACAATTTTCCCATTGTGGTTTCTGATAGCCCTTCAGATGGTGGAGGTGATACTAACCTGGAGTACGGACATTACCTTATTTCCTTGGTGCCATATGAAGACTCTGACAAGGAAGGAGTGGTGGATCCTCCAATTTCATCATGAACAAGGAGCGGACGAGCATACTTTGATGCTGACGACTTAGAGTAGCTTCCATGCCTTATTTTTGTTTTTGATGACACCATTGCCACTACATCAAAATTATTCTCTTCAACTTATCTATGGTTTTTTGTCTTTGGTGCTGACATGGGAATCTTTTGGGCTGGTGTGAGGTGGGTTTTTTGGACTCTTTAATTTCGATGGTATGGCTCTTCTGGGTAGTATATAAGTCTTGGCTTCTGGTACTAGTGGAGAATCTTTTTTGGTCAACAAGGACAAGGTGTTTTGATGCCACTGTAACAATGAACTACACCTTTTGGAAGGTTGTATGGTCTACTTCAACTGAATTACATGGAATTTTGTCTTTTCCTCTCCCATATTTTGAAATGATTAAGTGTAATTGTCAAGAGGTTTCTAAATTTGAAATGAAATGGGTGTGAAACGAAATGTAATCATAATTTAGCCTATTGCTTGTTGCTCCCTTATTCTATAAAATGGATTTTAGGTCTGATTATAGGGGTTCAAGTTTTGAGTCTTGAAATGGTCTAGGTGCAAAGTGAAGCTCAGGAAAGAGTAGGTTGTGAATAGATGACTAATGGGTATATTAGAATGGAAATGTAGGGTCTGAGTCATGTATGTAATAGTCTTAAAATAGTTTTACAGTAGCATCATATATATAAGAAGTATTAGTTCTAATGCATATACTCTCTTATGTAGTTTTCTTTAGACTATGAATGAAAATGGTTAATGATATTTTCGTTTATATTTAGTTGTTTCAATTGGATGTGTGAGTTTATCTTTGCTTCAATTCAAAGAATTGATTAAAATGTAAAAATAAGTTTACAGGTCTAGGAGGAAAGAACATAGGATTTGATAAGTAGTTATGTCTTAGATGCAGTGAGTTGAATACTACAAATTAGTATAACAATATCCCATCAATTTATGAGTTAAAATGTTATCATATTACTAGTTATTGCAAATGTGACTCCAATATCCCAATAGATGAAGCATTGGTCTCTTCATTAGGTTATCTTAAATATTGATTTAGTAATACACCTGACCGAAGGCTTGAAATGAGAATAACAATCAATTTGAAACTTTCAATTACAATCTATCAATTTGAAGTACCATCCCATTCCTTGCAATAGATTATCATTTTGTCAAATGTTAGCCAAATATTTAATGAATATTGTCTATATGCATTCATAGGAAACAGATCTATATGTAGAAATATTCTTGATAAAATGAATATCACATGAACACATTTAGGACCACCCTCTTGGGTTTCATAGAGCCCGAAGTGAAGAAGTAAGTACTTCAGAATCCTTACTTATATGTTGGCCAATCCTTACCCTTGCTAATTATTTAATTATGGTAGATTCATAGGGAAGTGGTAAGATTAAGTTTGGTTCATAAAAAAATAACCAATAGAAATGGCAACTCTACTGGGGATCGACCTAAGAAAATTCTAATAGAAGATCATCTTGCCTTGAAGATTCAAATATTTGTTAGAGAATTATATTGCCAAGCCTAGCTTTGTGTCAATGAGTCAATCCTTTGAGATATTGAGGGAGTTTGCTATGTCTCCTTTGAAAACTTGCAAATGTTGTCAAGATCTACTACAATTCTATGAATAATCTTGGAATTTCTCACTAGGTGTGGGTGGCGACTTCAAAAATATCTGTGCCAGTATGAATTATTTGAGAGATTCCATTAAAATGGAATGAAAAGTTGTTGGAGACAAAATATGAAGGTATAAAGGACATATGTGACTCTTTTGATTAAGGATGCTTGAAGTGAAGGCAACTTGTGAAATAAACTTCATATTGTTGAAGTTGTTCCTCTATAAAGGAGGTGGCGACTCTATGCAAAGAACTTGATGAAGACATGCGGAAAATTTCAGATTTGCAAGGTCTTCCTGTTAGAAGCACAATTCAGAATAGTTGAGTATATCTAGGTATTTTCTCCTATTTTGGTTTTCAAGAAGAAATAAATCCGTGTGAAAACCATATTGAAACAATTTGGTGAAATTTTGTTTTCCCTATTATGTGAATTAAGCACAAATGGAGGGAATGTTAGGCATTTTAAATACTTCTAAGGTGAAATTTGTAATATCTAAGTTCCAGGTTGAAGAAGTACATCCTTATCTTTGAAATCCGCCTTTTAGAAAGCTTTAAAGCATAAATGAGTTTAAGCTATGTATTTTTAAAATCATGATTAAATAAAGGAATGAGGCAGTGTACAATAAAATATGAAGTTGATATCTAAGGATTGAATAAGGATAAAAGAGATATGTATCATTCCCCTGCATCACCTTGTAGAACATCAAGTAATAGTAAGCAGGGTATACAACATTTACCATGCCCTCAAAGGAAATTCTTTGTCAAGAGATATAAGCCATTAAGTTTTGATGATATTCAAGGTTTCCATAACAAGATTCTAGATGATATTAGGAAACATTTGCCTAAATTTATAGGGAAAATTTTTGAGTCAGCTTCCAAACATTTGAATGGATTCATGGATTTGATGGGTGATTTTGAGATAGATCATGAGGATGTTGTCATGAAGGCTTTTGCTCAATTATCTTTAAAAGAAAATGCTAGAGACCAGTTTTCATATTTACCAGTATATTTTGTAGCTTCATGGAATGAATTCATGATAGCATTTGTGGAAAAAATTGGAGAAAGGGTTAGTCCAAATGAGATAAGAAAAAGATTAATGGAAATCTAGAGGGATGAAGAAGAATTGGTCCTTGTTTTTAATTTGAGATTTGCTAAAACAGTAAGGGATATTCCTAAATACCTAAGACCTAATGATGCAGAATATTTGATTATATATCTAGGTGCATTTGATAATGAGATGAGTTATTTTATAAGGGATAGGGAACCCAAAAAATGAACATTGCTATAGATACTGAAAACACTATGAAATATTCAATGATGAGGGAATATATGGCCATAAGTGTTTGTTGTCCTGATGAAAATCATATAAATGAAATAGATAAGGATGAAAGGGATAATTAGAGTGAGATGTTTTTGATTCCTTATCTAGTTCACCTCCACAACATATTAATCATGAAAAAAATCAAGAGAGACTTCAACAAAGTCTGAGTGATAATGCTCAGGTATTGTTTATACTATCTAGTATGAAGAGACATGAAGGGGAATTTTCATATGAGTTATTGGAAAGGTTCTTGGATTCCTTGTTAGAAATCCCTAAAATATTATGACCTAAAGATTCAGTGTGTATTGACCTATTCTGTGACATTTATGAGCTAGGGCTTAGTACCCTACCCAAGGAATTGAAACGTTAGGATTTTGATCAAATAATTGGTTGGATCAGGATTGTTGAGTAGGCTAAATGTGAGAATATGCAAAAAATGATGTCTCAGAATGACAAGGGGGCTCATCCTGTTGTCAAAGATTAAGGGTTTATCCAAGAAATGGATAGGGATGTTTCAAGAGAAGAATATATATCTAGTAGTCTAGATGATGATATTGTCATACTTGCAGGAACTACTGATATACTTTTGAAGGTTGGTGACCAAGATAATGAAAATGAAATTTTTTATTACTCTCATGAGGAATATGAATATTTTTTGTGAGGATGACCTGAGGGAATCTTTCTTGCTTGAATAATTCGGCTGTATCAATACTCATGAGGTTTTTCCCTCACCAGTAGTGAACAGATAGCATGTGATGGATTTTTGAAGAATTCAATTATATCAGAATTGGAATGCCCCAGTAATATGGTAGATGATGAATTTCAAGATAAGAATTTCTATATTTAGGGTCTTGAGCCTGAGGTTTGTGTTGAAAATGATGAAATATGTGATGCTAGTTAGTAGGGTCATGTCTCTAAATGCTTGTATAAAACGAAAATAGAATATACAAGTTTCATATCAAAGATGGACATGATAGTTTTCAACAAAGAATGTGTTGAAGAGACTTTTGTTGGCTGAAAATAAGAAATGTTCAAGTTGCAAACCTATCAACTGATGGTGCACTTGAATATCTTACTATTGATCATATCAATCTAGAGTTACTCAACCCATCATTGGAGACATTTTTTTCAAGTTGAACAATGATTGGAAGGAAGGATTGGAGTATGTCAATAAACCTGAAATAGGAGTGTATTTTGATATCTGGGAAGGTATGGATAATGCTTTTGTAGGAATAACCTTGATGAAAGAAAAAATGCTATGGGGACTGATGAATCAGTTTCTTGAGGAGGTGAAGCATATGGTAGCATAACTAGTTTATACTACTCTGATGAATGTGAGCACCAATTTGAAAAGAAACCTATGTATGAACATTTCTTGTTCATCACTCAAAGTGAATGTGTACCCTTGAATGGGAATCCTAAATGGAGTGTGTATGAGGGTTTCTAGTTTAATAAGAAAAATGAATTTGACATCAGTTTATATGATGATAGTGAATAGATGGATTATGAATGTTTTATTTTCTATGTTCAGTTGGATGAGAATTTGGTGAAATATGATTATAAACGGAGTCAAATAGAATGCTACATTGATCGTGTATTTCAGTTAATGATCGGTTATGGTTCACAGTGGGACATGAATAGATGAGATGATTATAAGTTCAGAAACATGTCCATAATGGTTGATTGCAATCACCATAGCATGATTAGCTGGTGGGAAATTCATGATAATGTTGTTAGCCTTAGCATGGTACAAATAATGGAAAACAAGGTTTTTGAGAAGAGCAAGTACTAGTTCTAAGGTTGGGGGCCTGAGGCCACCAAGTAATGTTGAAGCCTGGTAAATTTATAGATTGCAAGTTGAAAAATTACACATTATAGAAGGCTTCAAGAATGATGGATATTGGATCTCTTGGTATGGCCCTGTAACTTATGTAAATATTGTACATATGTTGTTCGTTTTGGTCTGGTTTTCCTGCCTAATCTTGGTAAGTCCCTAGTATTGGTCCTCTGTGCTTGGTTTGCTTCATTTGAGATTTTGTATTCTTGCTTTGTTCACTGAGGAACAAACGTCCCCAACTGGAGCCACTAATGGCATTGCTTAAACCAATGATTCTTTTTGCAATCTAGATTGGCTAGTTTTTACCCCGTGTCTTGAGAGAATGGATAAGTTAGGCATGTATGTTCAACCAACTAGGAGGTCTAAGAGACGTAGTGTGTTTGAGTTTCAAGATGATATATTTGTGGTTGATCAAGAAGTAACTGGGACTTCTGCAACACCAAAGGGTAAGAGAAATTCCCATGGTAAAAATAAGAATACTACTGTCAAGAGCACACACAATTTGAGAAGTAGGACCATTTCAAAAGAATTGGTCAAGTTTAAAGGGAAGGAGTCAGTTGAGTCCATCAAGAAAGCAAAGAAGAGAAACAAGTATCATAAGGCCTACCTACGGAGACACAATTCTCCCATTGTGGTTTCTAATAGCCCTTAGGATGGTGGAGGTGATACTAACCCAGAGTACGTCCATTACCTTCTTTCCTAGTGCCATATGAATACTTTGATGAGGAAGGAGTGGTGGCTCCTTCAATTTCATCATGAACAAGGAGCATACTCTAATACTGAGACTTTGAGCAGCTTCCCTTCCTTTTTTTTTTTATGACACCATCACCATTACATCAAAATTGTTCTCTTCAATTTATCTATGGTTTTTTGTCTTTGGTGCTGATGTGTAAATCTTTTGGGCTGGTGTGAGGTGGATTTGTTGGACTCTTTAATTTCAATGGTAAGTATGCCTCTTTTGGGTAGTATATAAGTTTTGGCTTCTAGTACTAGTGTAGAATCTTCTTTGGTCAACAAGGACAAGGTGTTTTGGTGCCACTGCAACAATGAACTATGCCTTTTGGAAGGCTAGCCGGTTTGCTTCAACCAAATTATGTGGGGTTTTGTCTTTTGCTCTCCCCTATTTTGAAATGATTAAGTGTAACCATCAGGAGGTTTCTAAATTTGAAATGAAATGGGTGTGAAATGAATGTAATCATATTTCAGCCTATTACTTGTTGCTCCCTTATTCTACAAAATGGATTTCAAGGCTGATTACAGGGGTTCAAGTTTTGAGTCTTGAAATGGTCTAGGTGAAAAGTGAAGCTCAAGAAAGAGCAGGTTGTAAATAGATGACTAATGGGTAAATCAGAATGGAAATCTTGGGTTTGAGTCATGTATGTAATAGTCTTAAAATAGTTTAACAGTAGCATCAGTTATATAAGAAGTATTAGTTCTAATGCATATACTCTCCTATGCAATTTCCTTCAGACTATGAATGAAAACGGTTAATGATCTTTTTGTTTATCTTTCGTTATTTCAATTGGATGTGAGATTATTTCTGCTTCAATTCAAAGAATTGATTAAAATGCTAAAATAAGTTTACAGGTCTAGGAGGAAAGAACGTAGGATTTGATAAGTAGTTATGTCTTAGATGCAGTGAGTTGAATAATACAAAGCAGTATAACAATATCCCATCAATTTCTAAGTTAAAATTATATCGTATTACTGGTTATTGCAAATGTGACTCTAGTATCCCAATAGATGAAGCAATGGTCTCTTCATTAGGCTATCTTAAATATTGAGTTAGTAATGCACCTAATTGAAGGCTTGAAATGAGAATAACAATCAATTTGAAACTTTCAATTACACCATGTATCAATCTAAAATACCATCCCTTTCCTTGCAATAGACTATAATTTTATCAAAGGTTAGCCAAATCTTTAACGAATATTGTTTATTTGTGATCATAGGAACTTGATCTTTATATAGAAATGTTCTTGATAAAATGAATATCACATGAACAAATTTAGGACCACCCTATTAGGTTTCATAGAGCCTAAAGTGAAGAAGTAAGGACTTCAGAATCCTTACTTATGTGTTGGACAATCCTTACCCTTGCTAATAATTGAATTCTGGCAGATTCATAGGGAAGTGGTAAGATTAAGTTTGGTTCATAAAAAATAACCAACAAATCCTAGGGAATAATCCCATGAGTTATGTATGTTCAGATGCAATTTCTATCAAAGTGTAATAACCTTGACCCGGTGGATCAAGATTATTATTAATAATCCAATTTTGACAATGTTATTTGTCAAACTAAATGAGAGATCTTCAAATACTCAATTCAGAGGAAATTCTCAAAGAATTTCATAGCCAAAATTACACATAATAATAAGATTCATAAATTGTATTCCCAAAGCATATTTAATTCGTATTCAACTTCTATAATAGAACAAATATCAACTCTCAAGTTACACAGAGAATTATTTGTGCAGATGCAAGTTAATAACTCATAATATGAATGTTTCCAGTTAACACACGTGCACAATATGCCTCAAAAAGACACCAATATTACTATTAATGAAAATTCAAATAATAGCTTTCAGGCTTTAATAGTCTATTTGTTCCTTCAAAGTATAGAGGTCTCCACAAATAATATTTTAATGCAACTCAAATATACCGATTAGAAACAGAGCATATGCTCATACGACGATTGAACATAGAGCATATATGAAGAACTTCAAACCATTCAATCAAACAAGTACAAGCTTATACAAAGATGTCTAACACAAATTTGCAAACATAATAATATAAGATGCACTCAAAATTCTCGAGTGGTACAAAATAACTTTACGAAGACATTCAGCCATAGATAATCATACCCGTCATTATCCAACATTTCACATATGCACTAACATGGGAATGGTGCCAGATGACTTCAACATATATTCTAGAAACTCCCGCAATCATATAGAACTCCCACTGTCAACTGATGTAGGTAATATGGACACAAGGGTGAGTATGCTTGGTGTGGTGACAATGAAGACCCAATGTCTTTGTTAATTTTGTTCTTCCCTGATAGAATATCATGACGTCTCTAGTGACATAACCGATATTTATCTTGAAGAGTCTTCGATCTTTTTCCCATCATAGTATGGAACATTTCCTAATCCAGCTCTTATAATAATCTCGATCAGCATAGAATCTGTGATATGCAATGAAATAGATGAATGTCAATCTCAATATCAGAATGTCTCAGATATCCGTGAATGGGCACCAATGAAGAAGATATCACAAGTCGAAAAGAGAATTACATATACCCAGTGACCAGGAACTAGCGATGCTCGCCTGGGTAATCTCATCTTTAGAAATGAAGCAATGAACAATGTCTCCTTTGAGTCAGATGCCAATTCTGATAATATTATGTGAGACTTGTCTAAGCTCCAGTGTCGTTGTTCACATATAATAAGCAACCATCGATGGGAATATATCAGAACATTCAGATATCACGAATCCTTCTTGAACATAGCATCTACCATAATATAGTGAATAGATACACAGAGCCAATGGAGATAGCGCACAACTTCATATACCCATCAACAACAATAATAAACTCCAGGATATAAATGATTTCCCTGTATTTTATCTGCCATGATTAGAAAATTAAGAAATTATTCAACAGACATGACTGGGCTTTTGTCTAGTCCGACTCTGAGAGTTTTCGTTCTTAGATTTAATACCCAAAGTCCAAACTATATTCAATTTCCCATGATGATATTCTGTCGACTCTCAAAGCTCATATAACTTCCCCATATTCAATTTTCCTAACTGATTCATTTTTCCCGACTTTGGAAAGCTATAGTTCTTCAAATATTTGATGAAACTCTTCACTTTATAAAAGCAATAGTTTAACCATTAATATTTAATAAAGTCATATTTTATAATTAATTAATTAAATAATAAAAAATCTTTTAAAGAATAAAGACAGTTTAATATTTAAATAATTAATCAAATCTCTTTTAAGCCTGATTAAAAATGGGGACATCACACAAAGTAGTGTGAAACTCCCTTACATGTTCATTAGGATTCCCTTTTCCTCTATACTTGGGAAAATTTGGCATAACATAGTTGGGAGGGAACAAAGACATGTATAAACTTCTTTCAAAGGGGTATGGACATAACTCTTGTGTTGAATAAGTCTTCTTGGTCGATATTTGCATGTTGTCCACATGTTTTTGTAAGGAAATTATTTGGTTGGCTAATACATGAACTTGAGTAAGGGATGTGTCCACTGCATTTGCAACTACATTATGATAGAGGCCCAATTTTTTATTTTACAATCCAATGTTTTTGATGGATGAATTAGTGCTGATTCTAGGTGTATATGGTATGTTTTGATTTGGAATGTTGTGAGTAATAGATGGGATTTGTGTTTGGATTTGTGGAGTGTACTTGTTGGAATTTGAGTTTGGATATGTGAGGTGAAAGTTGGAATGTGTGAAGTGTTCATATTGGATTGTCTTTGAAATGGGCTTGAGCTAGTTTGACCATGTGTGTTTTGGTTGCCATGTTGTTGGAAAGGCCCTTATGTGTTTTGGTTGCTATATTGGTGGAAAGGCCCTTGTGTGTTGCTTTGTTGGAGGATTCTTGAAGTAGGGCCTTGTGATGTGTTGGCGTTTTACTTCTAATTGATGTTTGGTGTGGTATTTATTTGTGGTTTGGGTCCATAGATATGAACCTCTCACATTTTATTTCTATTAGTTAGGGCTAAAATTATCAAGGTTAGGAAGCAATGCATATAAATCAAACCCTAATAAATAATGAAGCACAAATAAGCATAAAGACATAAAACATAAAGCAATATCACCATGAAATCTTCATTCCACCATTGATTCACCTTCATTACACTTCTCTATTTTCTTGATATGAATAATTTACCTCATATTTTTGAGTATGCAAATAGGCCTAATGACAATGACAAAGCAAAATATTGAACAATTTAATTGACTATGGATGCACTTGACTAAATGTTGATAGACTTGATAGAAAGATGGCATAAGATCACATAAGCTTGTCTAGATAGTTTGTAGATGGCTTGTGTAGGTCTCAAAATGGCAATGGAAAGGTATTTTATAGGAAAGATAATTTTGAATGAAGGGCTAATATTAAATGTCAATAATAAATGGCCAAGAATGAAAGATGCAGTATGCACTAGGGTTAGGGAAAATGATAAGTATTAACAATCAAGATTAAATTATAAACAATTTAATCAAGGGTGGAGGTTAATTGAGACATGGATATATAAGGCTCGACATGGATAAAGAGGTGAGGGGAAATTAAATAATAAAAAAATATTTAATTTAGGTGACCAATGAATAATTAAACAGTTAAAATAATTATTTAATTATAGAAGAATGTGACAAAGACGAACTTTGGAATTAAATAATTCAAGAGAGTGGACCAAAGTAAATAAATAAAATTTATTTAATTTATGATAGAAGAGGCTAATGAATAATTAAATAATTAAAAAAATATTTAATTATAGTGGAAAGTGATATAAAAACTAAATAAATAATAATTTATTTAATTTTAGAAAGAAGGGGACTTAATTAGTGACGTAATTAAATAAATAAAGGAGGAATAAAGATAGAAAATTTATTTAATTAATCAAGGAGGAATAAAGATAGAAATGAATTAATTAAATAATTAAAATTATTTAATTAATAGAAGACATAGGACATTAGAAAATAATTAAATAATTAAAAATTATTTAATTATGAAAGACAAAAGGGGAAATGATGGAAAAATTAGAAGTTGCGAACTTAGGACAATTTTTAGTGTCTAAATTTTTCCCCTATTTGATACAACATAGTTTAGTGTCTTGTGTCAAAAAATTTAGTCAAAACATGCCCCAACATGGACAAGGTAGATCTATACCCCCTCGGAAAATTTGTAATCCAAAAAAAAATCAAAATTTTTGAAAATTGTTCTGAAGAGTCAAATTAATAGACAAAAATGCCACAATGACGAAAGAATTAAGTTTTAGGACCTTCAAGGTAGCCAAAATAAGTTTCAAACCTCTCATAGGGAAGCCAACACAAATCCTAGTCAAAATCCTAATTTTGAGGAGGTATAAATTGAAAATTGCTAGGTCAAATAGCTCATTTGTGCATTTTGAGTTTGAAAATTGAGGAGCTCCGAGAGAAGAGGCTGCAAAAATGTCACGTATTCCACACACCAAGCATCTAGGATACTGCATGTAGACCTTTAGATGACCAGAGGGTGTAGGAGAGCCGGTAAGTGCCTACAAACCCACTTTGTCAATTTTTGATTTCACGCATTTCTAGGCCTTAGGAAAATTTAGCAATAAATTATGTCTCTTCCGGTTCACTACAAGTGATATCGTGAATGACACAATTGCCTATGAATTGATGCAAATGATGTAATTACGCCTAGGGTAGGTTTAGATTTCAAATTTTTGAACACAATTGAACTAGAAAGACACATATGTGGTCTGCAAATACATAACTGCAAACACGTGATGCAAATGATTAAAAAAGAATGCAATTGACTAGGAAATAATGGAAATGTTTTTATTAGCTGCAATTGATTTGGGTTTGTATGCAATTGAACCTGTGCGATGCATCTGCCAAGGCATGCGACACAATTGTTGTAAAGCAACACATATGAAGCCTATGCGACACAATTAAAATTGTGTGACATAATTGCCAAACTATGCAATGTAATTGAATGCTAATTAATTTTCCCCTGTTTAAGATAAAATTTCTTATGAAACTTGTGTCCAATGGGTTTGACTAGGATTTTTGACTGAAGCAATGCTTATACTTGTGACTATAGGTGATGCTTGATCTGATTTACACACGAGAGTACCGACCTGCTACCTACCAGCTACGAGACCAGTTGACCAATGTTGAAAAGCACATGTTGTGGCACCTTGGATTATATCATGTGGCATTCATGCTCATCATTAGGGAAAATAGGGGTATGCTGACTGCACTCGCAAAGAGGTGGCATTCAGACATGCTCTTTCCATCTACCAATGGGGGAGGTAATAGTCACCCTTCAGGACATATACAAGATTCTTCAACTTCCTAGTAGAGGAAAACGAGTCAAATACGACCTTGGATGCAAATACTAGGCACTACTAGAGTACTATCAATAGGAGTATTTTAGAGACCTGGGGATAGATAGATATGAGATCAGGTGGGAGACTTTGGCTGAGAGATATGAGCAGTTCAATTGCATCTTGTGCACATTGATTATCGGGGTCATCATTATAGACCACCAAGGACATGGATTCCCAGTTGGATAGGGAAAGATGCTAGTAGGGATGACATCTAGAGATAAATTGTATGCATGGGGTCCATGTTTTCTTATGATGCTCTATTTGTAGCTACATGATATTGCATACTGTGATGGATAGTCTATGAGCTAGAAGGTGAGGCTTCTTATGGTATGGGCCTATGAGCACATCCCTGTGTTTCTTCCACCAGTTGGTCACCAGTTAGGGGCCAACAATCCATATGTACATATGTACAAAGAGGTAGTGACATAGACCCATGTCGATGATGTGGGCTATTGGAGACATGGAATTGACACCCTTGTCAGTTTCATTTGGAGGTCATGGAGAGATTGTGCCCAATGGCTAGACGAGGATCAAAACCTACCATGGTGCAAACAATAGAAGTACCTGATTGGATGGACATTCCAATCACAACACATCATTGATATGTATTTGTCAAATCAGGTGCTGAGATAGTTTGGCAAGCAGTAGGGTATACCATAGGGTTCTATGGAGTTTACCAGGTCATGCTTGAGAGGTGACACCATGGGGGCTTATGATACCAGTGACTACCATAGAGTAGGGTAATGATGGGTTGCAAGCCATTCAGTGGGTATGGAGAGGGGTTCCAAGATTTGTAGGCTAGGGTGTAGGCCTTCGAGGCCAAGGTCAAGACACTACAGGTGGAGAGAGATGGACTCTATATAGAATGAAACCCTCTACAGGCTGAGAGAGATGTTACAGTGATTAGGGCACAACAAGCAGAGTAGAGGAGTTTATATTTTATTGCCACTTGTAGTGGGTTATCATTGGATATGGTTTGAGAGGTTGACAAGGCTACCAAGAGAGAATAGTATTATCGAGAATTTTATGAGGCCGAGGTACCTCCTA